>JAWPHD010005643.1:0-159391 GCA_037043455.1 Cyrtodaria siliqua | reverse complement strand
CTGTATGTTTTTCTAAAAAAAGTGTTTCTGTTGCGGAATATTAGAAGGATTCATAAAATATCTTACTTGTACCATTGTTAACCCACTTTTTCTTATACATTGTATGATTGTTTCGATAACGACTGCATTAGACGACGTATTCATAATGACTGCAAAACACGACACATTCCTTCAAATTTTGTTTGCTTTTCTTTGAGTAAAGAAATAATTTATTTTCGGACGAAGTGAAGGACAAAATAAAATACTACAAACAATACCAGAAATTCAAAATCAAGAATTGCTCATGATGGTTTAGAAGTCTAGGACGTATATGTATGCCATAGATTTCATATATATACATATACTTACATGTTAAAAGTAACTATTAAATGCGTACTTCTAATCTGCCTCTTCCTTGAAACCGCCTAATGGAAAACATGCGTACGTACAGAAATGTGTGAAACACTACTAAAATTTATAAAACTACTTTAACAGCACATTTAAATACTGTTTACAAGCTTCGAAAATGATGCCGATGTCAGTGTAACATTTACGACAAGGTAAGGTTGTTGTAATTACCTAAATACACTTATAAATATTATAAATATAGTTTAGTAGCAAAATCCAACACTTTGCAAAGCTTCGGAAATGATGCCAATGCCAGTGTAACATTTACGGAAAAAGTGTTGTAACTTTTGTTACAAGTAAAAATGTTGTAACAGATAGCGTAGACGTTGTAACTTTTACCACAACTAGATTTTGTAACATTTGCGGTAAGATTGTAACAGATAGCGTTTAGTGTAACATTTAGAACACAAATTGTAACTTTTACGGACGGCTACAACAGATAGCGGCGTTGTAACAAATGGGGTTCCTACAGGCATCAGTCTCGAACACGAAATCACATGCATGTTAGTACAGAAAATACCCAAGCGTGAGTATGTTTGTGTAGAAGACATTTGATGGCAATTTGTAGAGGCCATGTAGCTTTAAATAACGATTATAGGCAAAAGTAGACCACGTGACTAAAATCATCAAACTAAATTTACAATTCTTTGAAGAGCCCTCAGATAAGAAAGTTAATACATTGCACAACGATGAACGGCTAACCAGGTATGACATTGTTTTGGTCGATTGTTTTAACACATTTTACCTATACGTATTTAACTATTTATTTTATTATGTATTTCGACAATATGTTAGTTAATATGCAATAACTGCTGACATTTGTGTTATTAAACGAGATACGTTAAACCGAAAGTAAAAGAACTTTTTCTAGACCAAACACTATTGTTATAAAACACTATATCTTTGACATAGCGCAAGCTTTACTGTTTAATGCATGTGGTATTTAAAACATATAGCGTGGTATATAATCGAAAGGTATGTAACATTTACATTTATAAATATAGTTTACTTTCGTTTTCATATTTTTACGTAAGATCCTATTTAAACTTGCACTCAGACAGCCAAACATAGTCAGCAGCATTACAGCATGATCGTATCAGTTGCAATGTGAAATAACACATATATGTATTCAAGGCACTATGTATTCATTGCACTATTATTTGTTTGCCCTTTACTGACTGTTATGTGAGACCTGTGTAGGTAAGACGGTAAATAATTGTATTTAACAGGGGAAATCGGTTGACTGGTGGTTATAATCATTTAGATGTATGCATGCATGCATGAGAACCTGTGTTTGTCACAATTAATGTGCATCAAAATGACACAAAATATTGTTATTGCTAGGTTCTGTTAATGTTACACTAAAGAAAATAACAGTTACTACAAGTAAGTGTTTGTTCAGTTCTAATCATTATCTGATTTAACCTTGTGCCGTTTAAACAAAGTATATATCATATAAATCCCAAGAAAAAGTGTGGGATAGAGGCCAAAAACGTGGGTATGTAGGTAAAGGCAAACATATAATAATTCGTAGGATGGTCGGTGACATTTCCTTTGATGAATGCAGAGCATTAAATCGTTTAATTTAGGGTAACTAAAGGGGCGTGGCTATGCCGTACTACCACTACCGGATATTGGAATTTAGATTACGGTCACTACGACGTCACAGTGTTACTAAGTACACTATGCTACAAAAAAGATAGAGTTTGTCTCTGCTCGTTGGTTATTTAAATAAGCCAACTCGCTGATACCAGACTCTATCTATCACTTAATTTAGGCCTAGTCGGTTTACTAGAATATCCATATAATTACAAGCATTCGCTATACATATCAATCGTTATGTGACAAAATAATCAAGAATATTAAATCATCAAGGTTCTTAGCATCACCATCGAATACAGACAAAAGAAAATCACTATGTAAAAAACGACTGTGCATAACACACGTGTATGGACAATTATCTGTTTATCCCAAAGTTATTACAAGAAAACGTTGATGCAATGCATCAAATTCGTCGGAAGCAATATGTTTTAGTAACAGCAAGTTGCCGTGCATTTGCAATGTGTAAAACAAACCAAACGTGACATAATGCAAGACAAATCAATTACATTTTTAAAAATCAACATTTAAATTCCAATAAAATGTAATCATTATATCAGACAATTTCCTCAAATTACTGTAGGACAAAACTAACATGTTCACCAATAATTAAAATTACTTCCAGTTCACTCGACCTTATATAATAATTGTGAGGAACACGATTTTAATGATTTAAATTGCAATTTGGATGAACTGGACAGAGAAATTACTATCTCTGAAGTAATAACGACGGTTAATTCTCTCAAAAAAACAAGGCTTTTGCGGGTGACTGCTTGATAAATGAATACTTTATCGAAGCGATAGACATTATTTCTCCACATCTCACAGATTTATTTAATGGGGTATTTAACTCGGGTTATTTTCCAGATAAATGGTCTGAAGGCATTATCATTCCGCTATTCAAGAAAAATGACCCAGACGACGTAAATAATTATCGAGCCATAACATTAGTAAGCTGCTTATCACAACAATTTACAGGTATTTTAAATAAAAGAATTAGCATGTGGTGTGATGAAAGCAATATTGTATCGGATGCTCAGTTCGGTTTTAGACAAGGTTGCTCTACCATTGATGCCATATTTGTTTTGAATTGTATTATACAGAAATTACTGAATGAAAACAAGCGGTTATATTGTACGTTTGTGGACCTTAAGAAGGCTTTCGACAGTATATATAGAAATGGCCTTTGGCTAAAACTGTTTAAGCTAGGAATTAAAGGTAAATTGTTAAGAAGTATACGCGACATGTATGACAAAGTGAAATCTTGTGTACGACATTGTAATAATTTTTCAGAGTTTTTCGAATGTGCAATAGGTCTCAAGCAAGGGGAGGTAATCTCTCCAATAATGTTTTCGCTGTTTGTAGAAGACATGGAATTGTTCTTACAAGACATTAATATATCTGGACTTACAATAGACGATATAACTTTAATTCTTTTGCTTTTCGCAGATGATATGGTTTTGTTTGGAAAATCACCGATAGAGTTACAAGAATGTTTACATTTGTTGAAAGAATATTGCTACACATGGGGATTAGAGGTTAACGTGGAAAAGACAAAAGTTATGGTTTTTAGAGAAAGGAGTAATATTTTAGTTAATGAGACATGGGTTTATATGGAAATAATTTAGAGGTTGTTAACGATTTTAACTACCTCGGAAATGTTTTTAATTATACGGGTTCATACAATTTAAATCAAGAGACCTTAGCAGGTAAATGATTAAAAGCTTTGAATATATTAATTGCACATGTAAAAAAAATACAATTTTAAACCAAAAACGTTTTGCCAATTATTTGATGCGTTCGTTGGTTCTATATTAAGCTATGGAGAAGAAATTTGGGGTTTTACAAAGTCAAAGGAGATCGAAAGAATACATTTGAAATTTTGTAAATACTTGTTAAGGGTTAAAACGTCTACTAGTAATTCCGGTATTTATGGAGAACTGGGTAGATACCCATTGTATATTTTAAGGTATGTAAAAATAATAAAGTATTGGAGTAAGGTGGTCGATTCAAAAAAATTAATAATTTAATATCAACTTTTTATAAAGATGCTGTGAGAGATTGTGAAAGAGGAATGAAGAATTGGGCCAGCAATGTTAAAACCATTATAACTGACTGTGGCTATAATTATGTTTGGAATGACCAAACTTGTATTGATATGAAATCTTTTCATTTGTTGATTAAACAAAATTTAATAGATTGTTTTGTTCAAAAATGGAACACTGATGTTGAAATAATCAAGTTTTATGTTTGTATAGACATTTTAAAACCCTTGTGTTTTTCTTTCTTCGGCTACCCAAGGTCACGAAAAGAAGTATCTAACTATATCATGTATATGCTCTCGTAAATTCATAAATATACATACAAATGCATGTATAACCTTTATATTTTATATACACATATAACTAATTAAATGGAGTGTCGTAAAAAGCTTTGTTGTGTATGCAAAATAGTCAGGATGATTTAATTTAGACATACTATCCAGAATCGTTGCCAGAGTTTAGACATTACGAGTGATTTATAATTACAGTTAAGCTGACAAATAAAACACATATATTACAGTGTGAGTATCAAATTAAATTAATGATGTAATATATATATTAATGCAAAGCTTGTTTTTTTGTCTCGAAGAACGAAATTTAGGACCAATTTTCCATAGCTATGCTAGAAATGAGTCCTGAAATCCACAAATCATATCATAGAAATAACTAAAGACCCAACAGCTGAATATGAAAACACTTATTAAATAACTATTGTTGGCTTGGTGCGCAAAATTCAGCAAAAGCTTTTAGGTCACGAACAATGTTGATAATAGTTATATAAATTATATATCAAATTGAACTGGAATTGTTAGTTGTAAGATTTGCAAATGTGTTAAGAAATAAATCGTGTACAGCCACAATGCTTTTTTGATGGAATTTGTCCCACCTTAACTCATTGCTGCTATGATAGCAGAACATAAGGAAATCTCAAATAACAGTTAGATTTACAAAAACTAACCCCCGAATAATGCCAAATTACACTTCAAAACCGTTTATCTAAACGCTATAAGAGTTTTCAGGTCATATAATAATATGTTTCGCCGACTAAAAGTATAGATTTATTCACGAGTTCTTAAAATACCCTTGATTGAATATGCGTACAATAAATTCTGAGTTGGCAACTCTTAATTCTATGAGACGCCGTATTGCTTTTTAATTCGAATGGGTGATATCACTGATTCAAATTTAAATGAGTGATATCACCTAATCGAATCAGTGATATCAGCTTATTCAATCAGTGATATCACTCATTTGATAGGTGATATCACTTATTCAAAACGAAAGGGTGATATCACGTATTGAATCAGTGATATCACTCATTCGAATAGGTGATATCACTTATTTAAAACGAAAGGGTGATATCACCTATTGAATGAGTGATATCACCTATTCGAATGAGTGATATCACTAATTCGAATATGTGATATCACTCTTTCAAAACGAATGCGCGATATCACCTATTCGAATCACTAATATCACTCATTCAGATAGGTGATATCACACATTCAATAGGTGATACCCTTTCGTTTTGAATCAGTGATATCACCTTTTCGAATCAGTGATATCACCTATTCGTTTTTACCACAGGAAAAATACAGTGTTCCCCGCGAACTCGAAACCCGAAAATATTTATTTTGAACAAAATAAACGTTACTTGAAAGAATATTAATAATAAAGAGTATTATCAGGGAGAACGATATACATCCCTGGTATTATATAGTATTGCTAACGGTTAGTTATAATAAATAAATAATAACTGTCCACTGCGTTTCTCAGTGTAATGGGTAAAGGGTGGGTTTATTTACAATTTGAATTAACAATAGGAAAGGCATAGAAAATGAAATTATAATAATCTGTTTCATTTGTTAAAAACATGTTTTGTTTTTCTTGTGGGGTCGGGGGAGGGGGTCAGCAGTACTACATCTTCTGGATCGGGCCCTGTAGGGGGTAGGTTTGGTAGGGTGTATACCCCTTCTGCTGTGTGGGGAAGGGGATTTGGGTCCTCCTCCAAGCAAATTTGAAAAAAAAGTTAACTTGAACATGCTGCAATGTACTGTAGCGTCTATACAGACAGTTGTCAGTACAGTATCCCTGATCAAGTGGCGAATATAGTTGTCTTCTGCACCAATTTGATGTGTAAATAATTATTCTGCACCTCGCAAAACCCCGAAACGCCGGCGCAACGGCTTTTTATTTACCATCTGCTCCAAACCTGCTCTAAATGCGAAAATAATTATAAATTAGAGATGGCTTCTGCACCTCGCGAAAACGATAAGGCCGGGATAACGGTTTCCTATCTGAACTTCCTGAAGCCTGCGGTGATCGCGTAAAAGTACGCACTGTGCGTCGGTACAGTTGTTGTACCGGTTCAAATTCATTCTCAGAATCTGAACTTGAAGCATTTATTCCCGCATCTATTGCTGCAAGAGCTGATGCCACCATAACATGAATGTGGAGTGCGTGGTCCAGTGGTAGAGCGCCGAACTCCTGATCGAGAGGTCGTGGGTTCGATCCTCCGTCGCGACCACGTTATTTATCCTTGAGCAAGATAATTAATCCACATTGCTTAGTACTGGTTCTACCCAGGAAGCCATCGAGAGTGATTAATCTAAGTTGCAATAACTTGTTTCGCAATCGATGTAAAAAAATATGTTTAAAACAAAACATGAATGCCGGCCATTATCTGCCGATGACGAAAAAGCCCGCCAAATGTTGCATCAGACGGCGATTGTGAGGGGCCGTCTATTTAGTTACACGGACCCTGGATGGGATCAGTCATTTATATAGAGTTTATTTCTGAATTGGTTATCGGTGATAATATCACGCATTCAGAATGAATCGGTGATATCACCTATTTAAATGCGTAATATCACCTATGAGTGATATCACCGATTCGTATAGATTATATCACCAAATGGTATTAAAAAGGAACACGGCGCCCCATATAATTCGACGCTTCAGTTTTGAGTTTGGCCTGAATGGTTAAAGGTACACAGTCCATATAAATATATGTAATTTTAAAGAAAACAAATAGTGTGTATCATAAGCTAATTTTGGTAGGCTGGGATGGCATGTTTTTCTTTTTTTGGATGTATACAGGATTTAAAAGTAAGATGTGATATTGTTTCCATTTCCCTAGAATAAGGTTATATAAAGCAAACGTTTTATTTGGAAAATGGTCAGTTATAGTTTCGCTTGGACAAAAACAATTCATACACATAATCAATAGCCTTCAAATACGCAACATTCAAAGGCATAGACTTGAACAAAAAGCCAAATTGTATTATAATGGGAACGAAATAACATACAAACTATATAAAGCTTGTACCTTATATTCAAAATTATAATCCGTATATATCCAAGAACTATATTTGATAAACATATGTATGTATGTCAATTTAATAGCGACATAAGCGACATCATAACGAGGGGTACTTATTAGAGTACACGTTTACTTTGGATCGTGCTGTTTATGTTACGAACTCATTTAGATTAATGAATTCAAAATTACAGTTGGTGTGACTTGTTAGTATTAATTTAAAAGTCGTGTGATAGTTCATGAGAATGAACCGGATTTATAAAAGGACTACACTAGGAGCAGTACATTTATCTCATGTTTGAGCCACCGTTTCAGTTTTATCGCTTGATTGTATTGTGTTATATTAGACGAAGTAATCGAAACGAACGAGACGTGTGTATTGATATATTTTTTTGCAATACCGAGATATTTATATACCGTGTTTCATTCAGTACTAGATTCAAATTCAACAGAGCGATATACGAATTAGCCACTCCCAAATAGTGCCAATAAATTCAGGTATAGACCGTAAAAAAATTAAACCACAAGTCGATACCATATACTGCAACCAGAATTAAAAATATGCATATATGATACGCTGGTGTGTTTGACGTTATTAAATATGGATTGTGTAGCTTTAAGGGACTTTAATAGTTTGCGATAAAATTAAGTCTTATAGTTTCCTAATTTAGATTTATCCACCGATCAAATCATTTGTTGATAGAAATTCTAAAAATATTTTATTTTTTTATTTTGTATGAAGCAGAATTTTGCAATGAACATGTATATGTTGTCACTTTGACCTACTTTCGATGCTGAGATTAAATATTCAGTATGCTGGCATAAACACATACAATACATATCAATGATATAATTAGGCATTGCACTACACGTGACAAAGTTAACCCAGCTCAAATCCTGTCACTGAAAGTTCATGTTGAAGACTGACATTAATAGGGGCGTAAGTAGCCAGAACTATATGTTGCTATACAATAGCCAAATTTGTTTGACATATAAAAGAGAGTATGAAAGGAGAAATTTACATAGATTGTAAACAGCTCATATTGTTATAAATGTCTTCAACAGTCTCGATGAAAGATGGCCCAAGCGAATACCACGTCAAAGTGTACCCATCTGCTGGTAGCCGCGTTCGATTTTGGCACCACATACAGTGGCTATGCCTTTTCATTCCGTGATGATCCTCTGAAGGTCCAAACAAACCAAAGCTGGATTGCTGGTTCCGAGAAGCTCATCTCTCTCAAAACACCGACATGCGTGCTGCTGGAACCAAACAAACAGTTTCATTCCTTTGGATTTGAGGCTGAGAACAAGTTTACAAGTCTCTCGGAAGACGAAAACCACCATGACTGGTATCTTTTTAGGAGGTTTAAGATGCTGCTGCACAAAAACCGCGTAAGTATATTTATTGTTGTTTGCGTAGGCCTATGGGTTATGTAGCGTTAGGTGTAAAGCCTCTATATTTAAATATGTATAGTTAAATACGTATCTTAAATGTTTGTCAATAACATCTAAAGTATACCGTTAATGTTATTCGTAAACCTTGGAGCACACTTGGCAGAAATCATCCAATCCGTTCGGTTGAAGTTCAAAACAAAGCTACCATTAAATAGTTCATATTATTATCGCGTCACTGATCATCTCATGTGACGTTAACCCGTCAAAACGTGCTTTAGTTGTATTTATTTAAATGCGTTTGCTAGGAAAATTCTTAAAAACAGGTTAACCGTTATCGAAATTTGACTTTGTCACAGGATATCAGTTTGTTAATGGTCGAAATTCATGTTTAACAGCTTCGATACTGCATCGCCATTAGCACAAATGTGCACCATTAAACGACTGATATACTGCAAAGTTAAAATTTCAATGCTGTTAACACTATATTGATATCAACAAAATATAAATAATTTGTATGGTTGTTTCGTGTATTTTGTGTGTTTTTAAAAAAATATAAATATGTGTCATATACATATTAATCCCACAATCTATTTGTACACATTTTCATTTAAATATCAATCAGGCTACGTGCATAATGTTATCGGGTATAACATGTTCACGTCAAATCGGTCTTACATACTGAAAAGCAAAAGAAACGCATAATGGGTATTTCCTCTATGGTACAGGGCGACATTAGGCCTGTCCTTTCGGAAATAAGGTTTAAACAGCACCGAACACATCAATGGTTACCATGGTTACCCCTTTGAAGTTTCATTATCGACAGAATGCGCTTTTGGCTTAAGCGGGTGAGCAAACTTAGGCTTTAAACGTTGCAAACTCTTAACATTAAACACAATACTGAAAAATGGTATGACTTTTTCAAGCGAAACTTAAACATTTATGAATTTCGTGGGACAAAGTTTACTTTGATTAAAAGGTCTACTACATGACAGAGTTGTCCTTTCTGTAATTAGTTGTACCCCTTTTTTGTACAAAACACGTTGAGATATATCTGGAATATTACGTGGAATTATGTGTATATAATAGTGTAGTATAGGCAATTGTTTGATTATGCGTTTCGTTTTCCTTTCAGTATAGTTTATCTTTGTTTGTTTTGGTAACACTCGTGTCGTAACACTCTTGTTCTAAGGATTACTAGTATATGGCACTTCAACATAAATTAAATTCAACTGAATTGAATTTAAGAGAGATTGTTTTCAGAACCTCTCTAGAGAGACTACAATAGACGACATCAGCGGTAAATCAATGAAAGCAATGCCAATATTCGCGATGTCCATCAGATACTTGAAGAATCACCTTCTAGAATTACTTGACAAACAAGTATCAGGTGTACAGGAATCCGACATCCAGTATGTGATCACCGTCCCCGCAATCTGGGATGACAGCGCCAAACAATTTATGCGGGAGGCTGCAATTGAGGTAACTGACAAAATTACTTCCGAATAAATCTTAAATCTTAACGCCCACGTAGGGACAGTTTGTCACTTGAAGCACTGATCGAATGTGCCGTTGAAGTGATATATATATTCTCCTAGTAGGTTGATTGATTGGTTGGTTGGTTGAATTGTTATTACGTCATATTCAGCAGATTTTAGGCTATGTATGACGGTTGTGTTTTTTTCGTGGTGGAAGCAGACCACACACGTTTTCTTCCTGGGTAGAACCAGTACTGTATACCTCCCGCCATCCGTAAGAATCGACACTTTTTCACGTACAAAGTCGACCTCTCAGTGGGATTAGAACCCGCAGCAGAGGCGAGAATAATTCAAACTCAGCGTCTTTACAAATCGGGGCACAGAAGTGCTTGGAGAATAGGAATTATAAATGTACTATTATGAGGCTATGTATAGAATGAAGTACATACGAACTAATTGTAGTTTGCAAAAATACTCAGTATTTACCGTGAGCTATGACGATACCTCCTTGTTATGGTTGGCATCAAGCGTTTATTAAAAAAACACAAAAAAAACAAACAACATAATTCTTATAAAAAAATAATCGATTCGATTTGTGTTGTGATCATCCTCATATCATGTGAAGTCACCATGCATAATTAGAAAATAATCCACTGGGCGCACAATCTATGTACGTGAGCACTATTTTTATTCTGATAATACGTAGGTCGAAAAAAGGCACTATCTCATCTAAAATCATAAACTAAATAACTTTATGATCATTCTCATACAATGCAAAATCACTATGTCAAATTCGAAAACACCCACTTGAAGATAAATGTGATGTTAAGTCCATAAGGTATGCACCGCAATACCAAGTGAATCTAAAAATCATCACGTCAAAATAGTCCTTAAAGTCTCTATATACCAGCTCATGTCGAAATCGGGTATTTAAGCGAGCAAATATAGCACATGGAATCATTTACTGCATATACATTGACCAGTGCACATCGTACCTATGCACAGGTAACAGTATTTTTTACAGAAAAAATAGTTAGCCTCTTTTGGGACTCGAACACACGACCTTCTGATACCCACTGAACTATAACGCTACTTGAGAAAACAGTATACTAACTACCATTTATTTATTTGAGTCAAAATAACAACATATTTGAACGTAACTCAAGATGGATCCAATACATATGTAGTCCATCCTGTCGCACGTGTAAATTAACATTGCCTGGTGTAATACTTGTATGTTATCAATATGAAACTAATACTTCTCCCCAAAACAACCACATCTCGACTTGTTATTTAGCGCTTGGTGAGTTTGTGTGTGCGCACTTATTACGTAATGCCTATTTAGTGTTACAAATGCTACAACATACCAATAAATAGCCGTTGTCTAGTGGTTCAGCGTACATCCTTCAAAACTTACAAGTGCAAGGCTGTGGTTCAAATCCCGTTCCGGGCAACTTTTTTTTTATCACATATATTCTCAGTGAAGCCGTATATTTATCGATGTTACCTGTACCAGTGAAGTAAGACTTACTTCACTGCCTGTACCACCCCCGGTATCCGTATAATATGAACGCGGGTCGAATAAGGCCATACGCGGGTACGGGAAAGACGCGCTACATTACATGTACGCTCAATATTTGTTATTTATTTAAATATTATATTCGTTATATAATTAGTTTTTGCTTTGTTAGATTCCCTGAATATTTTTCTTCACATCCATATCTTATGTTTTTCATTTTAATAGTGTTTTAGGCAAATTTTATCAGTTTTGAACTGGGCGGATCGGAAAAATCAGTGTCAACAATTGACATTTCGTCGATTTTTCAATTATACAGTAATTTTGACACGATAATAAGGACATGCACATGTAAAACATTCATTCTGTTTTATTTGGTCCCTTAATACTAACTAAGGGTTTTTAATCTGGCGTTTTGTGGGAGTAGGGTCACAGAAAGTAGATAAGTCTTACGACGGCCATAGATAAGTACCAACGTTATGTGGTAAAATTGAAGGATAAGTACCAACGCATTTCAGAAATATAGCTCTTTTATGTTGTAACTTCATCAGAACAGGGAATTTAAGCTAAATTTTGCAACAAAACCATGTCTAACTAGGTTTTTTATACAGTGTATTATATACTTTCAGTACATGTGATATAGAGACATATTTTTGCTACTTCTGCACTGAAAGATTGATATTTTATCGGAAATAACCCCCTAAATATAAAGTACTAGTATATAATATATTTTTCTGGCGTATATTATTTTTTTAGTATATGCACAGCCTCTTTAATTTGTAATCTTAATAATATCCTTTCATTATATTATATTTTAACACGACCTGTGCATCCTTTCATATACGCAAAGAAGAGAGACAACTGTATGTTATTCTGCGATAAAAAACAGCTGTTCCATTAATTCCCCGCGTATATTTCATCCGTTGGAAGCGCCGCGTTACATGACGTCACTTGGCAAATATACGTCACGAAGACAACCTCAACAGTAAATTTAATGAAAGTTTGTTACAACAAACTTGCAATGCTTCCAAACCTTGCACACTCCCCCGCCCCCACCACACCCCCACCCCACCCCCCGCACCACGCCCCCACCAATGCTCCCAAACTTGCACTCGTGATTTAATTACTACGCATCCGAACTCCTAACTGTATTTTTCACATCGATAAAACACAGGTACGTATTTATTTAAGAAATAATAAATAAGTACCTGTGTTTTATCGGTGAATAAAATACAGTTAGGAGTTCGGATGCGTAGTAATTAAATCACGAGTGCGTTAGCACGAGTGATTTAATTTCTCGCATCCGAACGACTAACTGTATTTTATTCACCGATAAAATACAGGTCCGTATTTATTATTTCGATTCTAACACAACAATTACCCCATTATTTACGCTATTGTTGGGGCACTATATATTATCTCGGAGGTCAGGGTAATCAGGCTGCTATGTTTACAGGCTGTTCCATTGGGCGCCCCCGTATGCAAAGTTCTGCGTTTCAATGCAATAGTTTTCACGTGACAAACAATTAAGTCATTGCTTACGTCATATAGCTTGCGCTGAATGACGTCAACCGTTCTCACCTTGTTCAAGATGCTTGTTAATGTTATATGTACATATGCATATGATGGGTTTATTTCGGGGGTGTGCACAGTTTGGGAGAATGGCAATTTTGTTGTAATTAACATTTCATTAAAATTACTGTTCGGTTTGTCTTCGTGACGTATGTATTTACCAAGTGACGTCATGTAACGTGGCGCTTACAACGGATGAAATATACGCGGGGAATTAATGGAACAGCTGTATTTTATCGTAGAATAACATACAGCTGTCTCCCTTCTTTGTGTATATGAAAGATTGCAGAGGTCGTGTTAGAATATTTCTTAAACACTAAACACACGAGATTGCGCTCCAAGCACAGCAGCATGCAAATGTACCATTCTCGGGGATTTGCAGTAATGCTGTTTGATAAAAAAAATCCATTATGAGCAGTGAACATATTAAGATTTAGAGATTACTTAACTGCTGGGATCAATTATACGGAAATCCTTCATGAGATGGTAGACGTGTGTTTTTTCACGAACGAGCGTATGTGAGTGAGTGATGTTTAATGAGTTATGTTTTTTTCACTGAGAAATCCCAATCTTTCACCGATAAAAATGTAAAAAATAAATATTTACTTACTTTTCTCAATTATCAATCTTTTAAAATGTTTACAAAAAGACGCAGATTTAGAAAATTAACAAAGGGGAGTAATAATTTAATTTATGAGAACAAGTATATCTGTAACCTACTCAGTCCCTAACAATATTCACGCACGTTATTTATTTCAATAACAATTATGTATTGGGCACGAGCACAACTGCCTATTGAATTATCTTTGACTCGAATAGTCTCGGAGCCAATTAAGATAACATTGTTCTGATGCGCTTACAATTGATTGAATTGAATGGTGTGTAATGGCTCATCAACACAATATACGTTATTTAGAGCCACGCCAGAGAGAATTGAATTGAATGTTGTTTAACGGCTCATCGACACAGTATAGGTTATTTAGAGCCGCCCCAGAGAGTGGGGAAGGATACATAGGAATCCGGGAACCCTACCCTACTCTTGTTATCGAATAGATTCCTATGGTTCTTTAACGTGTTCGGAGGATAGACCGATACATGGGACCGACCGTTTTACGTTCCCATCCGACGGACGAGGTTAAGGGAAAGTGTCTAACCCAAGAACACACCGACAAAACACCACGGAGGATTGAACCCGAGGCTTCCGGTTACAAATCCGCCGCGCTACCGACTGCCAGAGAGAGGGGAAAGATACATAGGAATGCGGGAACCTGCCCTACTCTTACTATCGAATAGATTCCAAAGCTTCCAATGGTTATTTAACATGCACGGAGGATAGACTGAAACTGAACCGTTTGTTAACGTCCCCGTACGACGGACGAGGCTGAGGGAAAGTTTTTTGCACAAGAACACACCGACGAAAGTCAGTGACAACGGCCATGCTTGAACCCGGGGCCAATTACAAGTCCAACGCCCTATTCACTTGGGCAAGCCAGCCCCGATGCGCTAACAAAATTACATTTGTTGAAAAATATAACCGAATATATGTGGATATGCCGAGATTTTAGCGTACAATTCCGAATTCCTTTTATTACAGATGTTCTATCTGAAAGCATTAGTATTACTTATTCCCGGTGGGGTCACATCCTGGGTTTTTCAACCGCACTCCCTATAAGTACCGGCAAAGTACTAGGAAAGTATGCCATCAAGTAAGGGAAAACACTATCGGTAAGTATCTAAGAAGCTAGAAGCTTACACGGGTATCAAATAAAATGCGTTTGTGATGTTATAAACGCCCGCTTTAATACTTATCCATAGCCTTCGTTTGACCTTATCCGAACAAATGTTTAGCCGTCGTAAGACTTATCCACTTTCTGGGACCCCACTCACACAATATACCAGATTAAAAACCCTTCGTTAGTATTAAGGGATCAAATAAAGAGAAAATGACTAATAGAATGAATGATTTACATGTGCATGTCCTTATTATCGTGTCAAAATTACTGTATAATTGAAAAATCGACGAAATGTCAATTGTTGACACGGATTTTTCCGATCCGCCCAGTTCAAAACGGATAAAATTGCTTAAAACAATACTAAAATGAAAAACATAAGAAATGGATGTGAAGAAAAATATTCAGGGAATCTAACAAAGCAAAAACTAATTATATAACGAATATAATATTTAAATAAATGACAAAAATTGAGCGTACATGTAATGTGGCGCGTCTTTCCCGTACCCGCGTATGGCCTAATTCGACCCACGTTCATATTATACGGATACCGGGGGTGTGTACGGAGGATAAATAAAAATGTGAAATTGTACGCATCGATTCTGCTTATATACCGACTTTTTGGGTGTTCGTCGGTTTGAAACTACTTCACACGTGACTCATTCATATTCATGAGATATTACCAGTTAAAATAGGGACTGTGTAGCTTTAACTCTAAAATAAACAAATAACCTGATTTCAGTTTCTGGTTTTAAGTTAATTTTGTAATTTATAGTTTATAATATGATAACCCACGACATACTTATATTTTGTCTTCCAAAGTAAGCTAAGCCATGTACAACGTACACAACACGCGTTATTTAGCAATTTGAAGACATACAGTTGTAATCATGTTGTACGTACTCAATACGGACGTACTCCATATTTTTTAAAATAAAATATAAAAGCATTTACATGTGTTTACAGACGTTTATTCTATAGCATTCATGATCACAAACATGCTGAAATAAATTGATCTAAAGTAAACATGTATTCTCCGGACAAACGCATTTATCATGTGTTATCTCGTGGTACCTCGTTTGTCAGGCCCGTAGCTACGCTGAGGCACTCTGTCTCGGAGTTGCCTCGGTGCCTTGGAGTTGCCTCGTGTTATTTTGGTCAACAAATAAGCAGATGTGTTGATAGAAATGAAATAAAGCTGATATAAGATAGCTGTAAATTTTTTGCATATATTGGTGAAGGCCTGTATCCTATCACTGAAGCCTATCAATAATTGGTGATGGCCTGTAACATATAACTTTAGCCTATCACTAACTGTGTTTCTTTGAAGGCTGAAATAAACTTAAAAGCTAAACTTTGTTAATGTAGAGGGGTGTAGTGTGGCAAGTGCATGTATTTGTTTGCGTAACACACTTTTTAATAACTATAATACTTGTAGCTACCTTCCAATGTCAAATGGCTAAATAAATGTTATCCGCGGTGACAATAGAGTTTCCAGACACATTTGTTGTTTTGATTCAACACGTTATTTGGAAAAGGTCCAACATATACTCTACCACCCTCCCATCTTCCCAGAGTATATCGCCCCCTCCACCCCCAACCCCTGTTCCTACGCAATGTGACATGCTTTATTTCAGTATATGTTTTGAAATATTATATATAAACAATAAAAGTATAACGCATGCGTTATATGTAGACGATTTTTAATAATGGGTTAGTTTGTGGAGGCGTTGTTCAAGTCACATACCTGTAGTCGTCGATATGGAGATGACAGGAAGGTAAAGTGAAGATATAAAAGATACTGTATGAGTACAGATACTTTTTTATTTTGTCTTAGGTATACATTATTATGCATGTTAAAGGGAACATATTCAAGTATTTTCAATTAAACGATTTACACATGAGCTATTACAAAGGGAATTTCAGTGACCATGCTACAATATAATATAAAAGTCATATTTACTTAAATTTTGCAAGTGATTATCATATGTGCCCTATTTATGTTCATGTTTTAGTTGTATTCAGGCTCAAAACCGCTTCGGAGTTGCCGTTAAGGCAACCATCTTTGCATTTTAAATGAATGAAGTGATCTTATAGATATTATTTAATTTTTTTACTTCTTTACTTCATTATAATAATCAAATATAAATGGGTGCCGAAACGTCTAGGGTAAAAATTAAATTAGATGCCGAAATGGTTTGATGCCGAAACGTCTAGGTGCCGATTCGTCTAGGTATCGAAATGGTTTGGTGCCAAAACGTCCTGAATCGATCTTGATCACACAGACGCAAACACTTGAGAATTGTCTTCATTTATTAATAAGCATTTTTCATGTACTGATCATTGGAGCCCTTCTTATACTATATGCATAATACTTTTCGTCTAGAAAACGTTTTAGAAATCGTATAAAGCCCGTTAATGTTAAAGTTGTTGCATTCGTAAAATTACTTGCATTTTTTTGTATTTAATAAAAATCTTGTTTTTTTTTTTACATTGAAATTTAATTGAAAGTATATTGTTTTTTAAATTATACAGTATTCGACAATCTGGCACGGTTGCCGTAAAAGTAAATACTTTAATGTGTACTTAGTTGTTCCAGATTCGAATGCTTATTGATTTAACTTATTTTTATTGTTTGACGTTCTTTGTGAATGGTATGACCAAAATACTTAACCAATTAAACAAAACCGTGTCTTGATTCTTTTTCTCCATAATTGTAGAAACCTAGAAAAACATTATAACAGTACTAAAAAAATACTCGAAAAGCTCATCAAATAATCTTTAAAACAAATCTTGGGGAGGACACAGGACCTCCTGACTAGGTTTGCCTCGGTATTTTTTTAAGCTCTGGCTACGGGCCTACCACTTATGTCGCTAGATAATCTACATGAACTTATGTCGAACTAAATGTATCATTCACAGACTGAGGGGTTAAACCAGGTTCTAGGTTGAACCAAACAACACGCTTATCATATTGTCATCCCGATGAAACACGTTTGTATACATAAGGATATCCCCGCCGTCATACTATTTCCTCAATCAGTCAACATTAATAGGCAATAATACACAAAGATGGTCATGATGTAAAAAACAATTTGTTCGTTTGATGAATGTTGTTTTATGTCATTTTTAGCAGATGTTACTCCATATATGACGGTCGATTTGTTTTGGTAGAGGTAAACCATCCCACTCTTCCTGGGTAGAACCAGTGCTGTATACCTCCCGCCATCCGTAAACGACACTTTCTTACTTGACAAATCGAACTCCAAGGGGGTTCAAACCCGCGACACCCACCAGGTATGTACCGAATGACTTGGCAGAAAGCAGAACAACAAGAGAATACACCGTTAAAGCTACCACAGTCCCTATAAATACATGTCATTTTACGTTTTACTGATAACAAACAGTGTGTATAATAAGCTAATGTTGCTAGGCTTAGATTATGTTTTCCCAAACGCTATCGGCTTACGTCTTCATCAGGCGAACAGACACGAAAAGAACAAATACGAATAAACACCATTATATGTGTGCCTCCACCCAGGGGCCCTGAGTTCAATCAGCCAGTTCAAATAGCTTTGCAAAGACGTATTAAGAGACACTTTGATATAATATCATTCAAATTATATTAATTACTATTAATCTTCTCATGCCCATACAACGTTATGGATATTTGGTTCTAAAACAAGAATAAAGCCATTTCTTGTACAGTCAGAGGATTAAAATCTCTCCGAATTCATGTTCATGTTTGTCATGTTCACAAAGTTCTTCATCATTATACCTGTATTGTCTACGGTGCTATCTGAGTTGTGGCAAAAATACGATACTCGTGACTATAACGAAAAAAATAGTGATTGCAACAGAATTTGCAGCAAAACTGCATTTCTGCAGGTGAGAATGTTCTATGGCAATCCTGCATATTTTTATTTCGATGTGAATGGAGATTAGGCTTCCGTTGGCGCCATACATATACTGAAACGCAAAAGAAACGCCACACAGGAATTTCCTATATTTATTGTATGTACAATATGCTGCTGTTAGTCGAATGGTACATGGCTAAGTAAGACTTTTCCTTTCGGAAAAAAGACTAAACAACACATAATACAGCAAACAGTATTCCTTCAAAGTTTCATTATTGACAGAGTTCGCGTTTGGCTCAAGGATGGTGAGCAAACTTAGGATGCAAAATTTTGCAAACTCTTTACGTTAAATACAGTACTGAACTGGCTCAGTTTTTCAAAGAGGAACTTCAACATTTATGAATTTCTTGTTACAAGATGTAGTGTAATTAAAACGTCTTCAACATCACGGTTGTGTCATTTCTCTAATTAACTGCAACTTTATTTTACAAAAAATCTTGGGATTTCTTTGGAATATTATGTGGAATTAAGTGTGCAGTATATACAATATATAGCGGAAATTCCCGTGTTGCGTTTCTTTTGCGTTTCAGTATACTATTTGTGTTGGTGCGCCGTAAAATCTGAGTATTTGGTCTTAAATGCGTTTAAGATTAAACAACATGCATGCGTGCATGTCAATAGCCTGTGGTTTTACGTTTTAGTAATATAGCACACTCATTGTGACGGCTACTTCTTGAAAGCCAAGGAACAATCCTATACAACTTCAAATAAGATACAATGGATTTCTAATCGAATTATATACTTCAAACATAAGACATTGTATGTATGTATGTACCTTCTCGCATTCTCATGCCATGATAAAACATTAAATTTACACTTGTTCTTTAGGCTGGAATAGAAACGAATCGCATTAAGATGGCTCTCGAACCGGAAGCAGCTTCCATTTGGTGCCAGATTGTTACCACAGAGGCAAAACTCTTTCTTTCCGCTGCCGGAACACAGTATATGGTGGTTGATTTAGGAGGTAATATTTTATAAAAGATATTTAGCTCAAATTAATTAACCAACACTTAAGTGTTTCACAAGATAGTCAATTAATTTAAAGTTGATGTTGATACCAGTTATATAACTGGTAACCTACAATAGCTCAATATGAAGATGACTGCCTGCGAGTAGTAAGGGTGTCAGGGTTATAGTAGCGGGCATACATCTGTCAAAACTGCAGCAATATTTCCAACGCTGGACGAAACTTGTTATAAATTACAGACTTCAAATCGTCTTAGATGGAAAAAAAAGCTCCGTCTTTTAGCTATACGGCTTGTGTACCAGATACCGTCATTGACCAGATGTCGTCGTTATCAATAAAACACTTGGTTTTGTGATTATTTTTCAACCCACATTACAAATCACAAGACGCTATCGTCAGACGATTAGAGAGAACAACATATTTTTAAAAGATTAACAAACACTCTCAAACCAACCTGTATATCTCTATAAATACCTCTAGAAACAAAACAATACCGCAAGAAAATTCTCTTTTAAAGTAACTGATCCTTTACGTCGAACCATTGAATACATTTTACATGATAAAATGTAATAGTGTGCGTTAAAATTAACCATTGATTACATTTTACATATCGACCTTTCATCTAATCAATATTCATGAGAAGAATCAACTAAATTCATCTAATGAAATCGCGCGTTTCATATGCACTTCAAATGATGTTCGAGTGAACCACAGACCTAATAACAAATTATTAATATGTCTGCGAACTGAACAAACGAAAATCCAAATAAAACACATTTATCTATATCCGAATAAAGATAAAGTCTTCGTGTGTTATTCCTGTGGATTGCAGGATAAATTTAAAGAAATGCACTAAATGGCATGCTTTACATCCAGATACGAAGAAAATCATGGGCGCTGTCATGCGTGTTTTGAAATTATATATTCCACCGAAATTATTACGACGTTATATATCCTAAATAGTAAGCCATAGTGCATCTGACCCGCTTAGCTCAGTTGATAGCGATGTCGACTATTGACCCGCGAGTGTAATTTTAGTGTGAGTTCAATCCTACGAATCGGTACATTTTTTGTACCGCTATTAATGCCGTCAATATTTTATCTTTTTTTTTCAGTAAATTTTCAATAATGGTTGGTGTTATGTATGTCAACGCAATTATTTTGTTTTAAGCTAAAGGTTACGGACATTGTCTCTTTTAATACCGAGCATAGACTGCTCCACGGCTTTTACTGAAACGCGACATGCGCAGTGAATCAGTATATACCGAGCAATTTTGTAGGCTGAAATCTGATTGGCTAATCGTAAGGTCAATCTGACGTGACCTCCAATGCAGTGTTGTCAGATCCTTAGTAGCGTAGAGTATCATAGCGTGATAAAGGGTCTGATTTTAATGAGACTGCAACTAATTTTGATTTAGATTTATTAAAAATGAAACTACATAAATATGAAGTATACATGATGTATGTGGTACACAGCCAGTATGCCACTAAAGAACGCCGACTTATTTATGCTGCATGTACCTATATACTCAGGTACTGAAACTAGCATATGTCGAAATTCTCTTACGTCAAATTCCAGTCCGGTGCTAATTTTAGTCCTTCTATTTTATTGTTATTTGACTCTTTTGAAGTAAAATTTTAACAAGTCGAATTACCAAAGGCAAGTTCGATCAAATAAACTCTGAATCAAGGCAAACCAAAGATAAAAACTTGAACACGTGACACTAATAAAAACATTGTGTGTAATATGTTTGTGAAATGAAAGTCTAGTATATAATTGTAAATGGTAAACGTACCAATGTAAGGAGAATCTTATAAAGAAAAGTTCGATAAAGTGACATTAATTCTGTGATTGCATTTTTTTAAACTCTAAAAGCAGTACTACGGGTACAAAATGATCGCCTCAAAACAAATATATGATGAAAATCGCAATATAAATATACATGTAATATAAAACTGCGGGTTGTGTAATAAAATATGAAAATATGTGTGCATACGTTGAAAGCCTTTGAATTTGAAATTTTAATTTTAATTTGGATAGGTCGAAGTTTTCAGTTGTTCAACCCCTTTAAATTCTAGTAACTGAGAGCGGACTGTATATACGTTTAGTACCTGACTCGCACCATATGATCACGGACGCCATACATTTAAATATTTTAGGTGGCACGGCAGACATAACAGTTCATGAGAAGAAGTCGGACGGAAACCTGGGAGAACTGCACAAAGCAAGTGGGGGTGCGTGGGGAGGCACTGCCGTCGACAACAACTACATCCAGATGCTGACCAACCTATTCGGTGAACAAGTTATGGAACGTTTCAAGATTGAACAAATGGCCGATTATTTCGATATATTGAGGGAATTTGAGACAAAGAAACGAACTATAACTTCGGCAACGGAAGGCAAAATTACATTCAGGGTCACGGCGACGCTAAAGGAAATGTATGAAGAAGGAGGAAAGAAGATAAAAGAGAAAATAGCATCTGTTGGTCTGGGAGATAGAATGACATATGCTGGAGACAAACTAAGGATCGACTCATCAATCGTCAAGAGCTGGTTTGCTGGGCCTATAAATAGCCTCATTTGTCACGTGAAAGGCATCCTTGCAGAACCGAAGATGAAAGACGTTGACGTCATTGTGCTCGTGGGTGGATTCGGAGAGAGTCAACTGGTTCAAAAAGAATTCAAAGAACAAATGCAGAACAAAAGACTGATCATACCAAGTGAGGCGGGATTGGTGGTACTAAAAGGAGCCGTGAGGTTTGGACATATTCCAGATATAGTAGCGTCGCGAATAATGAAGTACTCTTACGGTGTAAAAGTAAATCAACCTTTTAATTCAAGTGTACATCCTGAATCAAAAAAGAAATTGGTGAATGGTGTTGAGAAAGTTCGCAAAGTATTTAGTCATTTTGTGAAATCGGGGGACGAGACAACCGTAGGACAAACTATAAAACGAAACTATGCACCAACCTCTATGGATAGCACTTCGTTAAGTTTTTATTGTTCGACAAACGTTAACCCATCGTTTATAACAGATCCAGGATGCAAACTAATTGGTCAGCTTACTGTTGAGCATGCAGATGGTGAATCATTAGCTGACAAGAAATTTGAAGCTACGTTTGTTTTCAATGACACGGAAGTGTTTGTTGGTGTCAAAATAAAAAAAACAGGGCGTACGTTTTACACGACCATAGATTGTCTTTAGAAACATCTCACACAAAATGTTCAAAACATTACACATTTGTTTTTAGAACTGTTTCTTGCTGTTAACTTAAAATTTGATCCCCGTAGTAGTATAGATACTGGGGGTATAAGCGCAATTTCCTCCCTCGCGACAAACAATCAGCCGTTGTTATCAGTTGTCTCCATTTGCCCTTAGCACAAAGATGCAAACGCCAAATGGCGGTGACATACTTGCTACCAGACCCCTCGCAACTATACAAACTGCTTGATTGGCCTTCGCTTAGGAAGAACTTTACCAAAAAACCCAGTATCTATTAATTTTTGTAAATAACTAAAACATTTGCAATTCATTAAAGCTACAGAGTCCCTATATCAATCTATTTCTTCTTTGTAGGCGTGTCTTTATTTGTGACTTCATGTTCACCAGCTCATGTCGAAATCGGGTATTTAAGCGAGCAAATATAGCGAAGGAAATCATTTACTGTTTATACATCGACCAGTGCACATCGTACCTATACACAGGTAACAGTAATTTTTACAAAAAAAAAGTTACCTTCTTTCGGGGCTCGAACACACGACCTTCTGATTTCAAGTCCTGTACTCTATCCACTGAACTACAATGCTACTTGAGAAAATAGTATACTAACTACCATATATTATGAGGCAATATAACTTAACATATTTGAACGCAACTAATGATGGATCAGTAAATATGTAGTCCATATTGTCGCACGTGTAAATTAACATTGCCTGGTGTAATACTGTATCTTATCAATATGAAACTAATACTTCGCCTCAAATCAACCATATCTCGACTTGTTTTTTAGCGCTTGATGAGTTTTGTGCGCGCTCTTGTTATTACGTAATGCCTGTTTAGTGTTAAAAATGCTACAAAATACCAATAAATAGCAGTGGTCTAGAGGTTGAGCGTACATCATTCAAATCTTACAAGTGCAATGCTGTGGTTCAGATCCCGTTCCGGGCAACTATTTTTTATCACATATATGCTGGAGCCGTATATTTATCGATGTTACCTGTACGGACGCTAAATAAAAATGTGAAATTTTACGTATCGATTTCCCCTTATATTCCGACTTTTGGGGTGTTCGTCGATTTGAAACTACTTCACACGTGACTCATTCATATTCATGAGTTATTACCAGTTAAAATAAGGACTGTACAGCTTTAAGCAAAGTCAGACGGAACCGGACAGTAGTTCATCATCGCTGTGAATATCATTTTTTACCATGGATTATTTTATTTTTCTACACTTTGCTATTTTGTATTTCAGTTGAAGAAGTTTTCTCTGTTTCCATCCATCACGTTCATAATTATCCATTTTAACCAGCAATAGTCTTCGCTTATTAACTTTGCTTTTTTTAGTATCCATAAAATCATCACGAACTACGTCATATTCTACTTGGAGTTGCTTACCTTTTATCAATTCTCTTCTATATTTATCTTTTAAATTGTTAAGTTTTCTGCAAACCTTTTTTAACTTTCCTTTTTCCATTATATATAATAATACTATATATAATTATTTTTAAACCCTTATTTAATATTTTCAATATCCTTAAATGGGACCCAACTATTTAAATCCTCATTGTAATCCTTCCATTTAATCAATGCTTGTTTCTTTTTGTAATAACGTCGTATTACTTTTTCAATCCTGAATATTTCTTGCTTTGCTTTTATCATTTCTAATTCATAAAAGCTTCCATCAATGTTTTGGTTGTTTAATTCTTTTATTTTGTATGTCACATGATTTGTATATTGAATTTCACCAACAACAAATATTTCTTCAGTCCAATTTGGAGTATAACCTTTCTCAAACGTTCTTTTATATTTGCTGATTCTAACATTATCCCTTATTTTAAACTTTGGCTTAATTTGATTACTTCTCATTTTTCATACAAGTTGAAATACACCATTCCTTTATTCTTTTCATCACTGGCTTCAGTCGGCGTCATTTTAATACTATGATGTTTTGTATTATTATACTTATCAACCATCATCTGTAGCACGTCTAAATATGTATTTGTATTGTTTGCTGTGAAATATTTCCACATCCTCTCTTTTAATGTTCTGTTAAATCGTTCAATTACTACAGCTTTTCCGAAATAAACGTATTATTATCACTAAGAAATTGCTTAAACGTCTTGTTATAAAATTTCACACCTTGATCAACCCATAGCAATTTACAGTGTCTTCATGTACTTATTATCTGTTGGAACGCTTTGGTAATTTATAAACCAGTTTTATTTGGAACTGGTACAACCCAAACAAATTTACTAAATACATCAATAACAGTAAGCAAATATTTAGTACCTTTATTATACTTTGAAAACGATTGCATATCAACCAAATCAGCCGACCATAATTGATCAATTTCATTAACAATCACACGGCGTTGAGTGAACTTTCTTCGTATAGGGTTATGAAGTTCATCTGCTAACTTGTCCATTTTAACGCCTTTTCTCGTTTTTTGATGCTCCAAGACCAAGTTTATATTTTGTACTAATAACTGGTTTTACTGTCATATTCTTAGAAATTTCTCTCCAATAGTTTTATACTTACTAGATTTCAAACCAGCAAGCATGTTTTTATCACACATTGATTTATTACTTGGATTTTGGTCATAACAATACTCATGCTCTTTGCAAACAGCATCTAACTCATTTACCGGTTCCCCGCTATCAAGTGGATTACCAGGACCACAATATTTATAACCAGGAATTGTTAACCCCTTTTTAGGTAACAAAGGAAGCATAGCTTTATGAATATCAATATTTCCACCTTGTGTACTTTTAACAAACTGTGTTTTAGTAATACCACAAGATGCACAAGTTGCTTTTAACATTCTTCTACCATTTTTGCCAATATGTACTGAGGATTAATATTTTAAGTAACCATTTTTTAATACAATAACTCATATATAATATGATTAGACTAAAGAAGGTTTAACATATCGGACAGGGAAAGCAGCATTCAAGGACGACAGTCAACCACAAAACACAAAACAAACACGCAAACAGACAAACGAAAAAGCAAAAGTAATAAAAAATGCAAACGACATCACAAACACAAAAGGGTTGATAATAGGGCTACCGCCTTCGAACGGTCAGTGGCAAAGTAGGCCACTGGTGGTTTAAACCGGTTTTAGGGTGCACCAAACCTCACACTTACCCTACTGTCATCCCATTAAAACAGGACAGTGTAAATAAAGAAATCCCCGCCATGATCTAAACTTTGTTTAGCCTAAACTTTGTTTACAAAATATGATTTTATAATGTATTCATTTTCTATTGGTTTGTATGGTTTTAATATTGTATAAAGAATATCATACGTACTGTTTCCTTCTTTTAAGTTTTTAATAAAGAATAAACAAAAATATTTACATAGGACACTTGTTTTATCTTGATATTGAATAGTGTTGTATTTTATAATAGGTATGTACGCTATAACCTCTTCTGGTGGGCTCAGACTAAACGGATCGAAGTAATAATTATCATAGTAACAAGTCCAGTGTGTACCAGGTCCAGTATGATCATCAAGATTAATAATACCAGATTTTTGTTTATTTTGTTTTATTGGTAAATTTGTTTTTGCTGTGCACCCCGCTGAATTTCTTTATACCTAGCAGCTTGACCCATTTCATTATGTCTAAGTTAGAGATAGGTTCATTTTTTTTACAAATGGGATACTTTTATATGGTCTAATTTGTGAGTCTACTTGTAAACCTTTCCCACGATCAACTCTAAAACGTTTTCCTTTTTTACCTACTTGTAAACCTTTTCCAGTTAAATCCGATCAATGGAATTCCTAATGATGCAAGAAGTCCGGTAAATACCCCGTATTGCTGTTGTTGTCAGTTTAATAGGGCAGCAACATTTTGTTTCTTTGTGCAAGTGTTAATTTATTTGATCCAAGAAGTGCTTGTTTTTTGCCATCCCATTTTCAAATAGTTTGCCAATTCCAGTACTTGCTTGCTAAACCACTTAGTGCTCCTGTTGCTAGTGGTACTAATACTTCCGGAGCTAATACTACTTCTAGCAACTCTTGGTAATATTGTTCTAGTTAACAAACCAGCTAATGCACCTAAAAAGCCTCCATTTTTAGACTGAGATTTCATTCGTGATTTTGATATATTTATGTCTAATCCCCGTCCACCAGATTTAGCTTTGTTAATATTGTTAATCTGAGTAGCTGTCAGTAGCAAATGAAAGTCTCCAGTTAGTTGGTTATTTATTAGCCTGAGCGTTAATTCACTTTTGTTTTCATATGCTTTTGCCAGACTTCGTTTCTGGCCATCTGTCAAATCTATCGAATAATTTACGTAAGTCATATATATTATAAGTTAGATTAAACTATTACCAATTCATTTCCGACAGTATCAATAACTAAATCTTCTTCACAGAGAACCAGAGCATAAACTTTATAAGGGGCCCCCGGAGAAATATTTAGCTTATATCTCAAACTTAGTTGTTTTGGATCAATACTGACTTCATTTCCCTTGTAACTCAAATCGAAATGTATCATTCCGAAAAGAGTTTTAAATTACTCACGATTAGTAAAGTTCCAGTGTTTTTATCATTTTGTTTGTAAGAATAATTAATAACATCTCTGAATATTCTTATAATATTATCATGGCTGTATTCAGCTTCTGGATAATATATGCCGTTTCCAACTTCCAGTCTAGCTGATTGTAAATAGCAATTAGTATTAGCAACATTTACCTTAAACGTATCCAAAAGATGAGGATTTTGTGTTTGAGAAGAACTCTTGTCTGACCTTTGCAGATAAACAAAAACATGGTTTGGAGTTTTAACTCCAGCCGTTTTTCTAAATACGGATTCAGTTAGTTGAGAATTTCCGCTTTCTTGTATCATTTCACGAAGATAAGTCCATCTTGTTGATGTCATATGAATTGACATAACATAACTTAAACTATTTGAGTTAAATATCATTCTAGGTATCCACAAAACTAATTTATTAATATCTACTCGGCCATCATTACCACTTGATTTGAAAATAAGCACATTATCATCTGCCAGTTGCAAGCTGATTTTAATCTGACTAGGAGCAAGCATGTTTGTTTCCAAGCCTTCAAAAAAGGAATATTTATTTAATGGAATTATAGAGTCAACTTTTTGATTAGTTATGATTAAGGCATGACGAGCAATAAATCCTAGGTTATAACCAGCTTGATCATCTCGAGATTCTGCAGCAATCGTATTGTCTAAATAAAAGTATTCGTTTGTTCTGGTTGTCTTTGCATAATCGTCAGACATTTCAAGCAATCTTTTGACATTAACAAATCTTTGAAGATTATTTCCATCGTAAACTATTTTTCCATTTTGCTTTACTTGCATTTGATCAATCAGTGAAGCTGCATCGTTAATTAAAGCAATTCTGTCAGCGTCTGCGAAAGCAGCTCCATCAGCAAGTTTGTTTACTTGAAAACTGATTTCAAAATATGCATTATACCAATCAAAGTAAGAACTTCTATCATTTAGTGTAAACTGATAACCACCTTTTATTTGCCTGGTAGCATTTCCTGGTTGTGTTATAGGAGTATCTAACTGAATAGGTACATGTTCATATCTAGTATTATATTTATCACTTCGAAACATCTATATATACTAGTAATTAGATTATTTTTATTTAATCAATCGTTGTAATTCTTGCATGAATATTTTTGGTTCCTCTTCCGGATAGTAATCTGTTAATTTTTGCATTTACATCTTCTTCAGTTTCAGCTACAACTTCTTTTTTGTTATCAGCCTTTGTAATTTCTTTTAAAATGATCCCACCTTTTGGTTTAGGTTTAATAACTGAAACTAATTTATCAGCAGCCATTTTTCCTACTTCATCTCCAAGTGTTTTAGAACCACTCTCTATGATTTGTTTACCAGCAGTTTCTAATGCTTTCTTGCCTGCTGTTTTTACAGACTCACTAAATATTTTTGATCCAACTTTTGAAAAAAATGTCAAATATGCCGGCCCCGGTTCATCTGTCTACTTCAGTATAAGTTCCCGTGCTAGTGTCGTAATTTTTTTTTCATCGTGTCATATATAACTTATATTACATTAATTTCTTTAAAAAAAAATCGAAATGATGTATGAACTCCATTAAGATTAATAATTTTACCGGAGAAATCGTTTATGTAAATATTACTGTTAATGATCGTTTTGTTTAATTCTTTAATAATTTTTGTTTAATGTATCGATAGAATTTGTTATGTTTAGTGTTACAGTTCCAAATTTAGTTTTTCTAATAACTGCATCTTTATCAAACCCAATTAAGTTGTGAAAGTTTGATTCTCGTCAATCAAGCATGAAATTATTATAAATGGTAACTAAACATTTGAAACTTGATAAATCAAACTCAATTTTTATCAGGACAGGTGAGTCAGCAGGTAAATCACCGTTTACAGTCAATGTTTCTTTATGTAATTATCCATATCAGCATAACTGTAATTTCCATTTGTAAAATTAATTGCTTTTGGATCTTTATCTTTTCCATTGTGATACCTTATCACTTTGTTATTAAAATCTTCACTAATGTTATACCATGAGTAAGTCATATCATTAATCTTATCCAGTCCAATGCCATATTGTTTATTCTTGCCTAATATTAATGGTCTGTCAAATACAGTTGTAAAATTACTTGGTGTATTTGAGCTATTAATTATTGACGCTTTTTCTGATGATAATACAATGTTTTGTTCCATTTAATATAGGACAGATTACATGAAATGCTTAAGTAGCTTTAGCTACTTAAGTTTCATTATACATATTAGTAGATAAAATTAATCACCTTTGTAATACAGTTTAAAACTAGATTTTTCAAAATTATAAACTTGAGTAGTATTTTCTTTTGTGTTTGATCTGAAACTAATAGTATAAGATGGCTTGACATATACTTCAAACGTTTCTTTTAATATTCGGTTGTCATTTTCTATTATCGGATAAATATCCTTAGTACCGTTTTCCAATGATGAAAAATAATGAAACTTTCTTCATCTGCTTCTTTATAAGTAAAAATCCATTTCAAATACATAACGACCTTCTTTAAGAATTGTACATGTAGTCAAATCATTTTCCAGTTGTATTTCATAATATTTTTCACTTTTTATAAGTGGATGGCTACAAAAGTAAAAGCATTAAGCAAAGAGTTTTGACGGGTTCTTTCAAGTGGTTTTTGAGTTGGATACGATACAAAAGTCGATCTTATCCTGTGACGGGAGTCCACATAGGCATCTTGTATAATGCTTATTCCGTCTATTGTATATTCAAAAATAAAATAACCGTCCTACATTTTCTACTTTTTCTCTTAACTCATCAATTATGCCAAGAATTGCTGTGTGGCGACTATCAGACTTTTGATTAAACTGTTTCAATGAAGCTATTTCGCCATCAAAAGCTTTGCTCTCCTTTCATCCTGGGCAGCTTTCAATTGCTTTGAAGCATCATTAATATCAGTTTCTAGTTTATCAGTGTCAACCAGTTTGCTCAGAGCAGTCTCCAGCGACTTTCTGCCAACCATTTTCTTTTTGATATCTTCAAACTCCGTGTTGATATTATCAACGTTAGTGTTTATCTGTTCATTTGATATTTTAATTTGGGTTATTTCAGTAGCAAAGGCAGTTCTCATTTGTTTTGAAGCATCAGCAATATCAGTTTTGAGTTCATTATTATCAATCATTTGTTTATTGATTTCCTTAATTTGTTCATTAATACTTTCAACACCAACTTGTATTTTTTCGCCTAACTTTTATAGAGATCACTCTCTTCCAATCCATCTTCTTTCTTTTCTAGCTCTTTTAATTTAAAGCATCACCCAAAAGTTTTATTTCATCTTTTAAACTTTTTTGAATTTCAATCATTTTTTCACGGTTTGCTTGTAACTTTGTTTGTATTTGACTTAGTTTTATCATCAACACCTGTTGTTAAATCTTTCATCATATCTGGAATGTTAACAATATTAAAATCACGTATGATCTTTGTTATTCTTTTCAAAGTAAATTGCTTTGTTGCTGCATCATCTGATTTTTCTGGATTGCCAACATTTGTAATTTTATTATTATCCATGTTATGATCACTTTTTAATTTTTTTTCCTGTTTTTTACCCTTGTGGAGATAATTAACCAAATGTTTTTGTTTAAATACTCAGAAAGCACAATACCAACATTTTTAATATTATCACTGCCAGTAGTAACTTCCTCGCCAAGATCGTTAAAAAAAACCCATTATATATAATATGATTAGATTAAATTTCACCGATGAAGTTAGGCTTTACTAACTTCCTCGGGCGATCCAGATACAGAAAGTCGTACTGTTTGTCAGTTGTTTTTTTGTAATGATTTTTGCTTACGTCTTGTTCTCTAGAAAGCATGTTCTTGGAGTTGCAAAGAAGATGTAATGAGAATAATTTAAACGAATGTCTTTAGGGGTTTTGTAGTAAGATTGAGATAAATAAATTACACAACAATTTGTGTGTCTTCCCTGGATGAAATAATTAATAAGATCATTTTGATTGCGTTCACAAACATAATCATCAAAAATGACTATCTTCTGATTATCTGACATGTCTGAATCTAAATCATTTACAGGGATAACTTGATCATTTGAACATTCTAATATGTATTCAACTGGGATTTTATTATTTTTTGTTATCTTTTCAAGTTTTTTTGATAAGACCTGATACTTGGACTGCTCTAAGTTTTTAGCAAATAAATAAATCTTGTCATAGTAAACTAAAGGTTTTAATAGCATGTGAACTAATGTGTTTGTCTTGCCAGAACCTGAATTACCGCATATAAGCATTCTAAAACAACAGTCTGGCATGAAGTTCCATATCTGTTTAAAATTACCGTTTTCTGTCTTCATGTCATAGTTTGGAATTTCCATATAATAATACTTAGATAATACTTGGATAATATTTGTCAACTTGTCTTAACTTATTTTAACTTATCCTAATTTATCTTATTTTAATCTAACCCTATATTATACATGTCTTTGTTAAAATGGAAAGAATTAGCAGATAAAAAGCGAAAAGCGAGTGAGCTTGTTAAAGAATACGAGAATAAAGTTATCCGAAAAAGACTAGAAAAAGGACTAGTTTTCAAACGAGTGTATGTGTGTTAAAGTGTATACAACGTTTAGTTTGAATGCAAACATTTAATATTTAAAAACAATATTGCCTTTATTGATTACTGCTTTATTTGATTTGTTCTGTCATTTGTCATTTGTAAATTTGTATATAATAGAGGGGCTCATGGAAAATTAGTTTATAACTAAATGTGTTACCCTCTGTAAATAAAGACTATTATTATTATTATTTTTATTATTATTATTATTAAAGCAAGTACGCACTTATAATTTATTTCACCCACCTGGATGGGGTTGTGGCAGCAACGGGAGTACCCAGGGAAATATATCATTGTTTAATTTCTACCCTAGGAGCAATATTTTCTAGGGTAGACCCAATGTTGGTACTGTACCGGTTCTGTCTTAAGTCAGTACCCGGTTGTAAATATAGTTGGTCTAATTGGGCTCTGCAAGCAATATCCGTGCCTAGCCGTTACGGATAAAAAGTAACAGAAAAGGAAGTGCAAAACCAGCAACAACAATTTTTAAATTATAATCAACAATTTTTTGAAATTGTACAATGAACAATATTCACTTGCAGAATACACATAAATTATATCAAGTATTTCTAAAATCCGCTATTAGAATAAAGTCCAAAATTATTGGCACATGCCACTTTAATCTAAATTGTACAGTTTCCCTTTAATCCCATTTTATGTTAAATCATATCTAAACACTCATTCATAGGAAACATCACCCATTTAGGGTGGGGCGGGGTGAGGTGATGGGTGTGTCCTGTTTTCGAGTGTTTTTTTGGTGAGTGGAGTATTTTCAAAATTTTCCAGTGTTGTAAAAATTATTTTCTATAGGAGGTGATTTTTAGGTAAACGAGGTAATGAGGTCGGCTGGTAGGGATTTTTGAGGTGTGTTGGGTAGCGGTAAAGGAAAAAGGGCCAGGGAGGTATTTCCGAAATTTCAGAGATTTGTTTTATATAAAAATATCCATGGGGGTATTTGTAGATTTTCTAGTGGTTCGAGGTTTGAATAAACGCTCTTTTCAGGGTAGGTTTGTTTGAGGATATGTTTGAAGAAAAAAAGTTTAAAGGGAATTTTGTTGACATTCTATGTGCGGGGTCTAAATCCAGAGGGTGGGGGTGGGTTGGTGGTAGTGCGAATAGTTTGGATGGAACAGCTCATTCCTCTCAAACAGGAGTTAATTTCTGTCAAATCCTCGGTGTGTTAGTCCCACCGCCGCCGCCCCATCCCCACCACGCAATCCCTTATTTTAAAAAAGTAAAAATTCAATTAGGGTAATACAGTTATATTCTATTTTTTTTATAATCAATTAAAAATAAATCAAACTTAGTATTTGCTATGTCAGTCGCAAAATCATAGCTTCAATCTCAAAAAATACGCATACATATCTTCATACACATTCTATTAATACATGTAATAGACGCAGATAAATTGTATGACGTGACTCACCCGATAATATTTGACCAATGAATGCCTTCTAGTTTGATCACGTTTTTTGAGTGCTGACAGTCGTCAATTTAAGGCTGTGTAGCAATATAAATCCTAACATCTTAGAAAACGATACATAGATAGAGTTATTTCGGCAAAAATACAGATGTACATACATGGTTAAACAAGAAATCCGCGGATTCACATGTCTCGCCTAACGAAGGTTTGTAAACATTTTAATAACTAAAAACAATGGAGCTTACAGTTTAGTTTGCTGAGGTACTATTTGTTTAAAAACAAAATGCCATTCTATAAAAAAAATTGTTTTAAAAAAATTAAAAAAAAAACACAACAAAATCATCAGCTCCAACAAGTAGGTCAAGGTCATAGATGAAATCCATGCGTCCAAACAGATGCACTACCCAAGACACAACCATGTCAAAATAGAACGTTTTGTCTTCCAAGGATTAAGCTATAAACTAGGTTTAAAGCATCTATCTAGAGCATAATTATAGTTCATGAGAAAATGATGTAAATGTAACTATTAAAGTTACTGGGTATCTGCCATTTCCTTGGATGGTGAAGGTCACAGCCACATTTGCTTTTTGACACGTTGTGATGTATTACCCAAGAACCAACTATAAGCGAGGTTTGAAAGGTTTAATGCATACATTTTGAGAGAAAGTGACCTAAACGCAAATGTTGAAGGTAAAAATTATTAAGTTACCTGTCAATTGCTTGGAGGGTCGAGGTCACGTGCACATTTCTTTGTCAAGTTGCAATGTACCACTTGAAAGGTCTTAGTGCATACAGTTTGTGAAAAAGTGAGCTAAACGCAAAAGTTAAAGGTAAAACTTATAAGGTTATCTGCCCTTTGCTTGGAGGGTCAAGGTCGCATCTACATTTGCTTTGTCACGTTGCGATGTATCACCCAAGATACAACTAAAACAAAGTTTGAAATGTGTAGTGCATACAGTTTGCAAGAAAGTGACCTAAACGCGCAAAATAATGTTGAAGGCAAATATTATAAGGTTATCTGCCCATTTATTGGAGGGTCAAGGTCACATCCACAATTGCTTTGTCACTTTGCAATGTACCACTCAATATACAACTATAAGCAACGTTTGAAAGGTCGAGTGCATACAGTTCGTGAAAAAGTGACCTCAACGCAAAAGTTGATGGTAACACTTATTAAGTTATCTGCCCCTTGCTTGGAGGGTCAATTTCACATCCACATTTGCTTTGTCACGTTGCAATGTACCACCCAAGATACAACTATAAGTAAAGTTTGAAAGGTCTAGTGCATACAGTTTGTGAAAAAGTGACCTAAACGCAAAAGTTGAACATAAAAACATACAAAACATGGTTATTCATTTGATATTTCACAGAAAAAAATATGCGGAAGTATTTTATGTTAATAGCTGTAAAGATTATCAAATGGCAAAACAGGTTTCAAAATGTACGGTCGAATTTAAAGAAGTACATAACACCCCATTCTATTGTAAAAGTTGCATAAAATAAATGTCATTGTAATAGTAATAACTGACAAGGTATTCAGAATAAAGTTAATTGGTTAAAATAATGAAATTGGTAATATTTTATAATGTATAGAAACATCTGTCATTTACATAAAAAGGAAATGTTTTTGTGAAGAAAACAATTTCAATTTACCCTATACATTTACCCCACTCACTTAATATTGTAATTCTAGTATAATTTGATGTTTAATTATGCTTAAAGATGTTAAAAAATAAAAATAAGAATCAATTGCATCTGTAATTTAATTTGTTTAACAGAAGAATATAAATCAAATGAATCAGTGATACACATTTACACTTACTTGAGCTTCCCAATTATAAATTTGGTTGGTGGGGTAATTCCACAGCTAGATAAAATTACTTTTTTGAACAGCCAATATGTTTATATAGAATAAATACATATTATATTGTTAATCATGTTCTACCTAGAATAAATATATAAATCAAATAAACAACTTATATACATGTATACACTGGAATGATCATATATAAATATTATTGTGTAAATATGGAAATTGGTAGTGTCATGCCATCATCAATATATCAATGTTACCAAAAGCTAATATCCCAAAATGGTTTTATTTGAGAAGGCATACATTGTCATTTATTTTGATATACATTATGCCTGGTTATTCTATATAGTTAAGATAAAAACTAAAAACAATATGAGTTGAAACTGCCATTTTCTGCTTTTTTAGACCTTTTGACATTGAAATGACCTTGACCTTGACCTCATATGATCTTATATGACCTTGTATGTTGTGACTTTTCAAGGTCCTATGTAATAACAATAATATCCATGGAAGTATACAGGATTTTCATAATTTTATTCATAAATCACTTGAAAAAACAGTTGTTGCTTTAATTTTCAGATGTTTTCGTAACCGTTATTACCTCCCTTTATAAAAGAGTGCAAAACTAGGTCAAAGCTGTAAGTTTGGAATTGCTATAATAGCTTACAATGAAGTAGAGGTATAGAGCTTTTATAAAAGCAACATGAGAATTTGCCCACCAAAATGGTACCGGATTGTCATTTTTGGGGTTCTGGCCCAAGGTCTATAACACGGTAAATCTAATTAAGCAACTTCAGGGCTATGTGCTTCAGCCGCCATTAACAATATAATTAACATAATTAACAAGTATATGCAGGACATTCTTTTTAAACGATATCTGAGAAAAATGTAGCAACATGTTTTAATTTACCTGCTTTACAGAACTTAAAAAAATCGTTCTTATTTCAATATAAAGGGAGATAATTTAAAACGTTGGTTCGTAATTTCATTATAATGACAAGGCTAATGTCAATTGTTTTTGCGTTTTTTATCACTCGAAACCCAGAATAGTTATTTAATAAAGTTTATCCCTGTTCTTGATAATATTCTTATTTTTAATGTGAACAATGTTGTTTTATATAAATGAGAGATAACTCTGCTACTTACTTTGAATCAAACATAATAAGTGAAAAACAAGCACACCTTCTGACATGCCAAAGTTATCAATTGCTTCACATTATAAAATAAAGTTTCAGTTCATTTAAGCTAGATATGAAAAAGACCGTGCTAAACTTATTTGTTTCAGTATATATTCGGGTATGAAAATAAGCAAGTATATCCTTTGTACATATAAAAAAATAAAGGAGACAATACTTGTGACATGCTTTTAATTAAAAATCATTATGTTTGGATACAGGATTTTAACAGGTTAATGTTTAATCAAACACAGTATGAACATAAACAGAAAGGGTATTAAAAAAGCATGAGCATGATTGTCTTTCACATAATGGAAAACAAGCAATACAAATGCCGAAAGAAAACGAAAGGTTCAGTTTAAAAACTATGATAGACAATTAATGATTCCGTTTGTTATATATGCTTACTTTGAAGCAATAAATGAGGACATTACTTTAGCTCTTTTTTTTGTTTTTAACATTTTATTTCTTTTCAATACAATAATGTACAAAAGCTATAATTATGAAATTATATTCAATAATAAATTACAATATAATGTATTGAAAAGAAAACGTTTAGTTTTAATAGAAATATATAGAGAGCAAAAGGTAGATGATAGAAACAAAGTAAAAAAGAAGAGTATAGTATGAGTATAGTAAGAGTTATATCTATGAAAAGTGATCGTTACTAATTAACCTTCTATCTCTATTTCATTTCTCAAATGTCAACAAAGATTACTTTAGCTCTTGGTAATCCTACAAAATCATATACTGAAGAATATCAAAAGCATACTGACTGTGGTTACGGGTACAAAGTTGTTTGTTGTTATGATGATACATATTATAAACCAGTTGTGACATACAGAGGACCAAACGCTGTTTATAAGTCTATAGACAAAGTGAAAGAAGAAGTAAAATATTGTAGGAAAACTATGTCGCAGCATTTTAAAAAAGATTTCACAATGACAGAATCACAAGAAAAATAATTTAGAAAATCTCAAACATGCCATATTTGTAATAAGAGTTATGTGAATGGAGATAAGATGGTAAGAGATCATTGTCACATAACTGGAACGTTTAGAGGAAGTGCTCATGAATCGTGTAATCTTAATTTCAGATTGACTAGAAAAATACATGTTGTATTTCAAAACTTAAGAGGTTATGATTCGCATTTTATAATGAAACACATCGGAAAGTTTAAAAAAGAAATATACGTCATACCAAATAGCATGGAAAAGTATATGGCTTTTATCAGTTTATGTTAGGATAATATTTAGTGTTTATTGATAGTTTTCAATTATGTCTCAATCTCTTGACAGTTTAAAAACAAATCCCATCATTAACATATACATTACAAGAGTATCCTGGTTAAAAGTTGGATTTAGTAAAAAGAAAAGGTGTTTATCCTTATGAATATAGGAATAGCTTTGAGCGTTTTGAAGAAACTAAATTACCTGATAAAGACAGCTTTTACTCTAAGTTAAATGACAAACATATTTCAGATGCAGATTACGAGCATGCGAAACAAAAGAAAGCATTTAATATTAAAAAGATGGGAGGATATCATGACCTATGTCTTAAAACTGATGTGCAGTTACTAGCAGATGGTTTTGAGAAGTTTAGAAAGATGTGTTTTGAGTATTACATATTATATCCTTATCACTACTTTAGCAGTCCTGGATTAGCTCGGAATGCATGTCTTAAGAAATATAAAAAGATCGGAAGGGAAAGTAGCATTCAAGGAGGACAGTCAACCATAAAACACAGAAACAAACAGGCAAACAGACAAACAAGAAGGCAAACGTAATAATAAATGCAAAGGACATCACAAACACAAAATGGTTGGCAATAGGGCTACCGCCTTGGAACGGTCATTGGCAACGTAGGCCACTGGGGGGTTTAAACCGGTTCTAAGGTGCACCAAACCTCACACTTACCCTACTGTCATCCCATTAAAACAGAACGGTGTAAATAAAGAAATCCCCGCCATGATCTAATCTTTAACCAACAAGGCAATATAAGTAAAACACAAATATGCTCGTGTAAATATAATACAAAAAAACAACAGCATAGAAAGCCACAATGAAGGTACTCTGTGACTTGGCAGAAGCCAGAGCATCAAGAGAATAAACCATTAAGGTCACGACAAGAAAGACCATAGACAAACATCAAACGCCACCGTCCCAATGGGCTTTAGGTAGGCGTCATCATAGCGTCCACAGCCTGTCCGGTCATCGTACAATTAAAGAGGAAAGCATAATGGCGAACTGTAAAAGGGTCCAACACCAAGCATGCAGTACATTGCAAAATGATAGGGTCATAACCTCTTTTGATAAACTTTTTAACAAGTTTAACAAAGATAGTATGAAAGTGATCATGACCAAGAATCTTACGAAGTTTATAAATCACATCACCATATAAGTTAGGTTGTGATAGTCCTTGTCGCAGAAGAGTCCTTAAATTACTTTCATATTTGGAAAGAAGATCAGGGTTACGATAATAAAATTTTGCAAAGGTTTTACAAAGTTTATGGTAACGGTAACGTTTTAGTTATACAAAGATTACGAATATTAAAGTCCTCAACTCGAGTACAAGCTCTTGAAAAAACAATAATTGAAACACATACACCCCATAAGAAGTTGCTCGGGGAACATCACCGGTTTAAACCCCACAACGACCTTTTTGCCACTGACTGTTCCCTTTTTGTGTTTGTGACGTCATATGCCTTTATTAATACTATTTCCTTCTTGTTTGTCTTTTTGCGTGTTTTGGGGTTTACTGTGTTCTGTGAAAGCTGCATTTCCTGTTTGATTGTTATACTTATTTTGAAGATGCCTGGAGTTCAACTTGATTTAATAATTGATATTGATCAATATTTGTTAATAGAAAAAGGACTAAGATGTGGAATAAGTTATATTGCAAATAGATATTCAAAGGCTAACAATAAATATATGAACAATTATGACAGTAAGAAAACAAGGTAAGTACATAATATACCTCGATGCAAATAACGTGTATGGGTGGGCTATGTATCAACCACTGCGGCAACTTTAAGGGGTTAGTAAGATTGAAAAAGGAAGATCAAACTATATCTTGAGTATCCTGAAAACCTATAAGACTCACATAACGACTTGCTCATTAGAGATTAAATATAAAAGATGAGTGGTTGTTATTGTAAGGCTTTAAAGAAAAAAATAATTATGGATCTTGTAAAGTTAACAAACTTGTTACAACACTAAAGGATAAAAAGAAATATGTTGTGCATTACAGAAACTTAAATCTGTATAAAAAAGTGGGATTAAAGGTAGCAAAAATACATAGAATATTACATACAGTTCGATGAATCAGAGTGGCTAAACGTATACATAGACTTTATCACTGCTAAAAGAACAGTCGACAAAAATGCTTTCGAAAAGGATCTCTTTAATCTAATGAACAATTCAGTTTTTGGTAAGACTTTGGCAAATTGTATAAAGAGAGTTAATGTTAACTTGACTAATAATGAGGAGGTTTTGTTAAAATATGCAGGAAATACCTTCATTTATTTCTTGTAAAATGTTTAATGAAACTTTATTTGCTATAAACAGAATAAAAGAAAAACTAATTTTAAATCGCCCTTGTTATGTTGGTATGCATATTTTAAACTTTGATATTTGATGTATGATTTCCATTACAACTAACTAAAAAACATGTAAAAAAGAGTATGATAATGGACCTTTGGAGCACGACACGTACGAAATATTGCAGTCTCGGTTTGATTGAGACTGTTCATGGGCGGTAGTGAAATATGCTAGATACCGCTCACGCCCTCTAGCCCCGGGTTGAGCAGAACTCAATATTCATAAAATCTATGGTACTTATTTTAACCATCCCGAAGATGGCATGCATATGGCGGTGGACATGGAGTTATAAGCTTCCCCATGTCGTACGGCGTATGGTCCCAGTATCTAATAAAATGAAATGCCCTGAAGAGCGAAATAAACATGATGGAATTTAGTTGGGAGCAGCGGTTATAAAGCATGATAACTATTAAGAATATTTTATTTACGGCAACAGAAAGTTATCATCAAAAGAAAGTTATTAGATAAAAAAAAACATGAACTAAACAGTTTAAAATAATAAACAAGAAGAGTTTGTCAGCATATGATGATAAGAGGTACATACTAGATAATGGACCAGATACATTCCGAAACGATTAAGCAAAACATACTATAGCTTCAACAGAATAAATGAATACATACTGAGATTTGTTCTACTGTATAAATATGAGAAACCAATGAAAGCAGGTCAACATATAAGCCAGATATACTAGTAATTCATTTAAAAATGTTATACTGAGTATAACACTATTACATGAGTTGTTACCTAAACTAAAATGTTGCCTTACTTTCTTATCCAATGACATCGGCCGATTTTTTTAAAACAGAACATTCTATATCTTGACCCTATAGAAAGATTGATATGAAAACAATACAAACTGGGCATTCGTTGTGGAAAAAAGGGAAATCAATAAAAGTAGACAATGCTTAATCAGTTACACTTTTTGTGGCGGTTTGGATTACTCCAAACGATAAACAAGAGTGCCAAATTGACACAATATACGCACGTCATACAAATATTATATGACCATTATCGGCATGTACAAATAAACATTGACTATGCCCCAATTTTCATCAAGATCGGATTATAAATGTTAAAGGTATTGAGCCAAAACTGCAAAAATCGTAAATTTTAAAAAAAATCCGCATTATAGGTGCGATATGGCTGGTTATCAAACTTGACTAAGATATTATGCCCATAAACATTATCCATAAGAAATATAAAAAGATCGGACAGGGAAAGTAGCATTCAAGGAGGTCAGTCAACCACAAAACACAGAAACAAACATGGAAACAGACAAACAAGAAGGTAAAAGTAATAATAAAAGTAAACGACATCACAAACACAAAAGGGTTGACAATAGGGCTACCGCCTTGGAACGGTCAGTGGCAAAGTAGACCACTGGGGGGTTTAAACCGGTTCTAGGGTGCACCAAACCTCACACTTACCCTACTTCATCCCATTAAAACAGGACGGTGTAAATAAAGAAATCCCCGCCATGATCTAATCTCTAACCAACAAGTTTCATCAAGATCGGATTTTATCATTTTTAAATTTATTTAGCGGAAACAGTTTAAATCATCAATATACAAAAATGGAAAATGCCAAAGTCGATGCATTATGAGAAAATTATGGCTGGTTATCGAACTTGACCGAGATAATATGCCCATAAACATTGTCCCTAAGCTCATAAATATCGGATTATAAATGTTAAAATAACGGAGCGGAAAACGAAAAAATAACCACTTTTCAAAATTCAAAGGGCTATATCTACAGTGTTTCTTAAGCAATAGCGTTGATTATCAAACATGACCAAGCTAGTGTAGCCGTAAACATTGTGTCCAAGTTTCATCAAGATTAGACTAAAATTACTCCAGGTATGGAGCGGAATCGTCAATTTTGTCGATTGTCAATAATCCAAGCGCAATACCTCTGTTTCGTGAGCAATAACAGTGGTTATCGAACTTGAGCAAGCTATTTTCGCCATAAAAGTGGGTCCAAGCTTATCAAGATTAGGTTAAAATTGCTCCAGCGCCCGCCGCCGCCCTCCGCCGCAATCCGACCATCGTGCGTGATCACATAATACGTCTCGTGAAGACGGGCGTGTAAACATAGAAATATAATTATTGTTAGATAATATTTTTAAATGAACGAATCAAAGTATTTTGCTTGTTCAAAACTGAAGAATATTAACTAATTTGTCTTGGATGTTATACTTTTTTGTTAAGGAAGGTTCTATTACTACCAGCTAGATTGACAATTTACTACTAAAGTCGAACACGCTCTAAAATACTACAACTGTATGACTGTGATACATGCTAGACTAATATTCCTAAATAGAAATTTCATTAATCACTGCACGAAAGGCCGTTTCGGCTGAATATGTTTTTTCTGATGTTGACTGTAGTGATCGTGTGTAATCAGATTAGCCGATTTTTAAGACAGTCGATTGTTGTGTAAAACTCGCGACCTGTCTTTTGAATTTTGACTTTTACGTACACCTCCGTATCTCCGAAGACGTATATTACATCAAAGTCCTTGTCTTCAAGCGTTTCACCTTCTGGATGATCAATATGGAATTGACCTATCTCTTTGCACTTCGGATCTGTCACGTATGACGTATTAGCATCTTCAGAGCTATAAAAGCTGACATCAGTTCCAGACATGTAAGTCGGAGTATATGTTTCTTTAACTTCATGGCCAACACTGACCTCATCTCCTACAGTTACAAACGCGTCGAAAATATCATCACACATTTGCATGCCATTAATAAAGACCATCTTAGATTGCGGGTGGATTTCTGGATTAAAATCGCATGTGACATCCACTCCATACGAACACTTCACAATTCTTGAAGAAACTACACCCGGCATGTGTCCAAATAGAACTGCTCCCTTCAGTACTGCTAGTCCCGCTTCATTGGGTATAACTAGTCTCTTGTTATGTACCTTGCTTCTTAATTCATCTTGGACCAGTAGACTCTCGCCGAATCCTCCAACCAGTACAATTGTTCCTACAGATATCATGCTCGGTTCAGCAAGAATGCTTTTCACGTGAGCAATGAGGCTGTCTATGGGTTTTGAGAACCAGCTCTTGACAACAGAGGCGTCAATTCTTAACTTATCACCAACAGCTGTGACTTTATCTCCTAGACCGGACGATACTATAGCGTCTTTTACTTTCTGTCCACTTTCCTTGCAAAGTTCTTTCAATGTTGCCGGTAATCTAAATGTGACGTTTCCGTCTGTTTCGGAAGAAATTGTTCGCTTTTTTGTTTCGAATTCCCTCAGTATGCTAAAATAATCTTCCATTTGCTCCTTCTTGAATCGTTCCATAACTCTTTCACCGAACAGACTGGACAGCATCTGAATATAGTTGTTGTCAACGGCAATACCACCCCACGCCCCTCCACTGGCTTTGTGAAGTTCCCGCAATTTTGTGTCAGTTTTCTTTTCATGAACAGATATATCAGCTGTGCCACCTATAAATAAGATGTTTGGTTTGTTTGTTTGTTTGATTGTTAGTATGGTGTTTGAAGTCATTTTCAACACATGTAATGTTATATATGACGGTCGAATTGTTTGTGGTCGAGGCAGACAACCCACTTTTCCTGGGTAGAACCAGTACTGTACACCTCCCGTCATCCGTTAGAATCGATACTTCCTCACTTACAAGTCGAGTTTCCATTGGATTCGAACCCACAGCGATGAGAGGCGAGAAGGTTTACAACGCAACCACGTTACAGTAATGATCTTGAGTATTTTTTTGATGAAGTAGAATGACCCCCGGTCATGCCATTATGTAGTAGAGTGACTCCGGAGATCAGAAAAAGTAACCCACCGTCACAATTGACTTCCAAACGTGGTTGTCGTTAGAATACTGGGAATCTTACTTTATTATGAAACCAAATAGATTTGTTATTAAAATTCAATAAGCTAAAGAATATGTGGGGAGTAAATTACACAGTGTGTTGGGTTCATTATTATAAAGGGTCAATATTACTGACCTTTTCGATGGGTGTCATTTTTCGTCAGTAAATTAATACAGTATTATGTAGTATTATGACCGGGGTCATTATTGTATGGTAGTCAGTTTATTTCCTTACACAAGATACGCCAACATTAGGTAAGGCGTATATATGTTTAACTTTCACCATTGCTGTATAAACGGGTTACATGTTCTTTTGTAATTGTGTTTAGTATAAAAGCCTTTTTCTCATAATTATACATGCGTTCTTCGTCGGCAATCTATAAAATACAAATAATTGTTAACTATGGTATCTCTTATCTAAATTACTAACGCAATTCTCACGAACATGCGTGTCAAGCCACAGACAAGTATTTCGAGAATATACACGTGCAATGTACGAATCTTACCATCCTTTTGAATATTGCAGCTTACCTCCTAGGTCCACGACCATATACTTTGTTCCTGTAGTATCGAGGGACATCTTTGCCTCCGTGTTTATTGTCTGAACCCATATCGAGGCCGCTTCAGGTTCAAGTGCCATCATCAGCCGCTCTGTTGTTATACCAGCCTAAAATAACCATCTTCATTAATTTTGCCATAAGTTCTTACTTTCGAATTATATGTAGAGTTTATTATAACATCATACAAAAAAGCAGTTGTATCATATTGTGTTTGTCATACTATCAGCTGTATAGTGGCAGACAAACTCCTGTAAATTTAACAATCGCAAATTGAACGTACGCCTACGCGTGAAGAGTACGTTTGTAATTCCATACAACAAAACGGGTCCTCGTACCTTTTTGGGTGTCTTGTTTCACCTACCGATCACCCACTACCACCGACCCCCTCCCAGTCCCCACATACACACACACAATGATCATTGTTGAACATGGTCCCAAATATATTAAGCAAACATTCAAATCAAATTCTATTAAAATCTGAAACAATTACTAAATATATCTTGTTCACAGTCTAAATTCTGCTCTTTTCCAATAATAAAGCACAGTCACTCTGAAAAACACGTCGATTTTTCACATTTTCTAACTTGCCAACACGCTTATTGAAACGGACATTCACGAACCTTAAGAAAACGTTCATATTTACAAACACTGATTTGAGTTTGTTTAAGGAATATATCGAGCGAATTATTAATAAATACTGATAAGGGAGATCCTTTGGAAGCAACAAACACAACCAAGAGAAAGTAGCAGACTCGGTGGTTTTACTGTTCATGAGAGGTAAAGAATATGCAACACCTCTCACGCACCTCTCACGCCACCTAGCACCAGCTTAATGCGGTATTCTGCTTCAAAGCCACCTACATGTATATTGAGCCCGTTGATCCTAAAGGACCAGTAACATAACACTTTAGATATAATATTAAAAAAAACAAGTAAATGCATGTGGTCAATTTGAAATAAGGTTTGATTGGAATAAGCAATTGTCGTAATTGATAACGTTAATCGTCGCTAACCTGCTATATTTTATTTAAATGATGATTTGGCTAAGGGAATATAAAATCCCATGGGAAACCCTACCTCAGTAGCTGCTTCCCTCATAAACTGTTTTGCACTATCGTCCCATATGGCGGGGATGGTGAGCACGTATTGGATGTCGGATTCATTTATACCAGTCATTTGCTTTTTAAGAGCTTTTAGAAGATGATCTTTGAGGTATTTTATGGACATTGAAATAATCTGCATTGCTGGCATGGATATTCCATTGATGTCATCTATTGTCGTATCTCTGGAGAGAGCCTTCAAAGAAAGAACAAAATACAATAGCAGTTAAGGAACATACGGGAATCTTGAAATAGTTAACAATGAAATTAAAAGAGCTTTAACGTCCCAATATTACAGCATAGTAAGTTATATAAAGAAAGCAGCCTCAGAAGGAGATGTTCTGAAGAAGGAGGTTTAACAATATCAATGCAAGAGTAGTTTAACAAATTGCCACACGTCGCTTTAATGACTACGAGAATTCTACGAAAATAGAAACTCTTTTTATGCCAATTTAATGCTTTGCTCGCATAATTTCAAAACTAGCTCCCGGGACGCGGGGATTTTTTTTAAAAAATTTACAAAATAATTTCAGCTGGTTAAATAGGAGGATAATATGCAAGACAATTCGCAAAATAAACTACCAAAATTACACTCTGAAGTAGCGAAAATACCCTTTTAATACAGAACATGGAGAATTATGTATTGGCTGCAATGATGCGATCTCACCAGGTTAACACACTATGTACTCCAATAAGATGACATAATTTTTAGCAAATTTCCAAAACAACTGCTTTGGCAAAGCGGACAATATAACCTATTTTTTTTGTTCGGGGCATTTTCTACATTTTGTTTTCATGTTTTGTCCTATAAACCGATATTTTTTCAAGTTTGGTATTTAGCTAGAACTGCCTGTCCTACGCATATTTCAGCTTTACAAATAACCACCTTGGTTTCTGACAAAACTTTTGTATTGTTAGCAGATATCGTGTACGTCAAGAAAACACCATACTTGTGTTTGAGAAAAAAGTAATTATAACCCTAACTTTTCTAACAGTGTATGGGTTACGGAGCAAAAATCACAGACTTTGTGTATTTTACTTTCAAGTTATACATATCCCTTTTTATTTAAATTGAGTCTACATGTTATAAAAAAGTATACAGTCATCAAGTCAGTAATATTTAATGTTTTAGGTTCATTTTTAGTTTCTGACATATTTATACGATAAATCTAATTTTTTATAATATAAGTATAAAAGGCGAAAAGGAAAAGGATAAACACAAAAAGAGTTGACAATAGGGCTACCGCCTTAGAACTGTCAGTGGCAAAAAAGGCCGCTGGGGGTTTAAACCAGGTTCTAGGGTGAACCAAACCTCACACAAACTATACTTGATTTTTATGTATCAATAAATGTCTTCACTGGTTAAAGAGTTAGTTAGGTTAAAATAATGAAAACTAGTGAATTTTTTTTTTTTGAATAAGTACGGTATTTGTATATATTGTCGCTTTAGACAGGTATGCGCGAAAACGATGCGCATAAACAACTATAGGAAATGTCCTTGGCAATGAACATAGCATTCGACTGCTACAAAAACCATTGCCTACATTTTATAGTTTTTTTACCCTGCCTTAACTTTGATATGCAATGGCATACTTGAGCTAAAGGATCAAATGATAAAATAAATCAATAAAAAATGAAGAAATCAAGATATTGGGTTGTCGAAAATGATCTATCAATGACAAATGTGCTACCCTCTATGCCAGATTCCGATTTCCACGACATATTTCTGTCATATTTGCGGCATCATAACTTAATGCGGGAGCAACAAATTAATATACATATACACCATAAATACTTATAATTTTCATACAACTTTAAACGACAAGTAACCTTAAATTTTCAATAGAAAATGCAAATAAAAGAAATTGTAAATTAACCGACTATGTGCAATGTCCATTCTTCATTCATAAAAGTAAACATCTTTAGATTTTTTGTTTATCTATACATTTTGTTGGACAGGTAAAACTATTCTCATATTAATTGGGTGGACTGGCCCAGTGGATAGTGGATAATGATATAGTTCGTTGGACTTGGAATCCAGAGGACACGGAATCACCGGCGTCACTCAGTATATTCGGTGTGTACTTGGGCAATATGTATTCCCATAGCCTCGTCCGTTGGGTGAGGACGTAAACTGAGCGCTCCTGTGAATCGGTGTCGTCTTAAATCTGAGCACGTATAAGAACCACATGAATCTATTCGTTTGTAAGAGTAAGGCAGGTTCCCTACGTATCATTCACCTTTCTCTGTGACTGCTCTAACTAACCTATAATGTGTTGGTGAGTCGTTAAACAACATTTAATTCATTTTTGTAGGCTAGCTTGCAAAGAATGTTTCTTTTACCGTCGTATTTGAAACGCAGAAAAATTGGCCAACTATCAACGTTTCATAGAAAAATCACTGTGACCTTGACATTTGAGTAACTTACTGACATAAGATTAGGCATTTTGCTTACCACAAGAGTATCGACCATTACATCTCCGAATAATCGGGAAACCATCGCCCGCTCGCACATACAGACGAACAACGGGAATACAAAACACACCAATAATTTTTAAACAGGCGTGTAGACTTGTTATTTATTTTAAAGTCAGCGAACTGCATGATTATATTTGTTTTCCTTCTGTTAATCACTTACATTGTTGTTATGCAGCAACATTTTAAACCTTCGGAATAAGAACCAGCTGTGGTGATTGTCGTTCTCGGCGAGGTTGGCGAACTTGTTTTCAGCCTCATAACCAAACGAGTGAAATTGTTTAGTTGGTGCTAAAAGCACGCATGTTGGTGTTTTCAGAGATATCAGTTGTTCTGAGCCAGCAACCCAGCTATGGTTTGTTTGTATCTTCTTTGGTTTATCACGGAATGAAAACGAATAGCCACTATATGTTGTGCCGAAATCGAAGGCAGCCACCAGAAGATAGGAACAATTGGACTTAGAACTTTCTTTTGCCATGTTTCAAATTAATCTGTAAATACATGTTAATAAAAATAAAAATAAATAAACAACTATTTTGAATCGTGAATTTTCTTTGCATGCTATATAATACATGTAATATCGGGAAGAATGTATTATTATACTATGTCACCCGCATTAAATGTCAGTCTTCGAATTGAAGTTGCAGTGCCAGGATTTGTTTATGCGAGTGACGTACACTTCAAAAGAAGGTCACATGTATATATATATCTATATATGAAGACTTGAAAGTTGGTTCCTGCGACTCATTTAATCTCTTATGTACTCTGTTTGAAAGTCACAGCGTATGGACCTGCATTTATTTCGAAAAACAAATTGAAAATGTTACCATGTTTCCAAAGTTTGAAAGTTGGCCATAGGCATTTTGGGTATACACATTCCATGATCAACAACGTTATTAATTTAAATATGGGCAAAAATAAATAGAATTATGACTAAAACGTGGTTTTAATATATTAATTAAAAAACACATACATATATACCTGTTTAGTCCTCTTAATTAACTCCGTTGTCTGAGGTTGACAATGTAGGTTAAGTTATAAATAGGTGGTAAACAACACACTATCGATCGGTAAGTTCCATCTAATGGGACTGGAGGTGATCTGGAATAGTAATTGGGGCAAATGACTGCTTGAAATTTAGTGCAACAGTTTTTTTCTTTTATAAGTATCAATAGTAAACAACGTTAAATGACAAGGCAAATAACTGCATAACTGCTTGACATAAAAGCCTACCAATACACATGTGAGATAAGTTAGGTATCAAGATTCATACTTAAAATATAGAAAATATTGGTTCAGCAGTTTTATTCCAAATGGTTTGCGAATAATCTAACAACATAAACATACATTATGGAGTTAATGGGGCGTTTTTATTGACCGTCAGTATATATCTAAGCATCAAGAACTTCAATGTTTTCCATTATTTTACAGTATAACGAAGTTGATCACTGTAAAACAAGGTTAGTGGAATATAATCAGGTACCACGTGATATGCATTGTAAACTTGCAATAAGAAATATTTGAAGAAAAACACCTTCGTTAATATTTAAAATCGGTTGTAATAATACTGGCAAATCCTAAATAGTAAACGTTTGATTTTGTGCACGAGTGTATCTTTGTGCTGGAGGGTAAAATCCAACAACAGAGAACGTAACAAGCAAAATATATTTTCCTAAATTTGGTTCTTATCTGGTCATAAATATTAACATAACAGCGGCCTATTGTTATGAAAAACACATAGTCACACTGCCATAAATGGGGTATACTTATAACAATAATACTAGATGCAAAGATGAATGACCATTTGAGTCTAGCATGGTTAGAACTAGAGGTGAGGCACACCATTGAGTTTCCCACTGCTTGTGCTTACCCACATTTTCCGAAATAGCAAGCTCCAAATAACCTACTTAAATGTTGTGCAAAATGACTCAAATTCTAACTTTAAGAAGGATTTTTTTGTGGGGCCTTTATATTGCGGACACTGAGTATATTACTTTATCACAAAACTTACAGTGTGGGAGTGGAATAACACCATTTTATATTTTCGATATACCATATAGATAAGTAAGCAAATAAGGCTAGTATGCGCTGTCAAAAAAATTCGATAATATCTATGATCCAATTCCCACGGTTTATGTCGGTTTCGCGTGTTAATTAAATTGTATGTCGACGAATGTGCAGGATGTTTTACGCTATACACAGTGACTTATTCATATGAAACAATATTAAGGATCCAGAATGTGTCATTATAATCAATGCAATAATACTAATAATGGGATTAATAGATAATTATCTATACACGTATATTTTGCTTGTAGTGGTCTTTGTTATATCTAGATTTAAGGTAATGCTAAAACATTCATGGAGTTAAGATTCCTATTGCGTGCTTATACATATAAATGAATAAAATAAAATAAAAATGTAAACTTATTAGCAATTTTAAACATGAGTATGACAATACAAAATGAAAACGGAAGTGAAATACAGTAATCAATTCTAAAAATACCACGTTATCCGTTTGCAAATATATATTAAATAGAATAACTTTACAAATATTGTTAGAAAATAAAGAAAAAAGAAATATGCATCGCTTTAGAAAACGAGCTTTCACTTAACATTCGCAGTAATTGCATGTCTAAAATAATTAAATAGTTCAATCTATAAAGATGTGTTTAAAATTAGTTTAATAAATGCATAAGTCAAAATAATGATATACATGTTTAGTCGTTCATCGCTTTGTGGTATATTAAATTTCCTTTACTGAGGGCTTTCGGTCAGTATCACGTGGTGTATGTTAAATAAGCTTGTCTTTATCGATCGTACTCTATATATATAAATCGGTTCATAGAGCTAGTTTCTTTTTATACGCCCGGTTGAAAACAAGCTGGACGCATCATGGAATGAGGTCGTCCGTTCGTACGTCCGTCTGTCCGTCCGTAAACAATGACTTACAAACCGTAACCGCAGCCACACTCATGACACGTCATTGGCACACTGCCCTTGCTAAGAGATGAAGCCTTATTGTGTTTGTGGTCAGTATGCCAACGATTAAAGTTGCCATTAACACATATGAAAATGGACATTTCTGGCGATACTGTGAAAGCATGACCACTCACATGCACTTCATAAGTACATTGTCATTAGCAAGAGGAAACATCATTTTGTTTTTGGGGTCAGTTGATCAAAGGTCAACGTCACCATGACTGCATATGGCAATACGCAATATCCTTGGAATCTTAACGACCATCCCCCTGTCATTTCATAGGTACATTGCCCCTGTACTGGTAAGAGGAGGAGCCCTATATATTTTAGGGTCAAGTTTAACAGAAAGGTAAATATCATCTGCCGTGCGATTATATAGTAAGGTAGTGATATTTATGTTTACCCGAATACATAATCCGAGCCTTCTCTACCTTACCAGCCTTTGTTTACGATTTTGATATTTCATCTGGCTGTGTACAGTCACGCGAGGGAGAGGAGCTACCCTCTCGGTTTTAAGTCAATATATCTAAGACAGTATGCATTGAATTAACATTTCAAGCATCTTAAGTTATTATCAATATACTAATTTACCTATCTGAACAGAAATATCTGTTATATTAATCATTTTAAAGTTGTAACGGTCAACCCTTCTCAGACGAAGTTGAAAAATATAACATTTCCTACATTACTTATTATTTAGGTCTTGACCTAAATAATAAGTAATGTAGGAAATGTTATATTTACGTGATCGTGACCGGTGCGGTGATAAATATTTCCCGGAAAATTAAGACAATTTCAAAATTGCGACCAACTTTTCCTTTTGACATTCGCAATTCTCTGAACAACATCTAATTGTTTATCTTTAAATTTTAAATCCTAATTATACTCCGAGAACAGTTTTTTCCACTCCTAAAATCTCCCTATGTTGTCAGTTGATACACGTGGTTGATAGTGGAGTTATTTGATGAGGAGACACTGAATGCCTTCACCTCGCGCGAGAATATCACGTGAATTTAACTAATATTCAAAATGACAATATGGCGGAATTATAGTGAATAAAAGTGTACTTCAAAACATAAATGTTTTATTGTGTCACTACAATCGATAAAGGTGCAGTTTTATCATTGCAACTTGGTATAATAAACATTAATTGATAGATTTGTTAGTCTAAAGTATCGTTATAAATCGACCCGACGCCGCAAACATCGTTGGAAGTGCACGACTGTGTGTTTTTAGTAATCCCCCTTTTTCACTATAGGAGTTCCTCTGACCCTATCAAGCCACACAACAAAAAAGAAAAAAAAGGTCAGAGAACGCTCGGATTACAGAATACGCTATATAGCCCAATTGCATGTTTATCAGAACATTTATACACTGAACAAGCCCCGTGTGGTTCCCGTAGGCCCCATTTGGTCAAGGGGCAAATAATAGTGTCACTGCAGATCCCTTCGAAGGGTTAGGCAGAGGGGTAGAATCCCCCCAAATTCATGTTCATTTTATCATTTTTTGTTCATGTTCACTAAAGGTCTTCATCATGATCCCTGCATTGTTTCAGGTGCCTTCTCGCTCACATCAAAAGAGCAGTGGCAGAAAAACAATAAACGTGGCTCCAGCGTATATGAAGTTTCTACGATAGAATTTGCAGCATCTCTGCAGTTGAGGGTGAGAAGGTTCTAGGCCCATTTTCCATATTTTATCTCGATGTACATGGAGGATGAGCCTGGCATGCTCATGCCTGTTAGGCGACATATAACATTTCATGTTTTGGTTCGCCTTAAAACCCAATTCAATTCAATTCAATACATTGAACAACTATTGTGCCGTTCGTCGTCATAGCAATAATGATTTTGATAATGACAAATGCTTCTCGTGATTAGTTAAACCAATAGGTTTGGATTGGAATGGTGGTATCTGGGGTGGGGGTGTTAAAGTCAAAACAAAGAAGAATAGACAAGCGAAGTACACGTTGTTACATGAGCTAGAACTAAGTTAAAGTCTATCCGTCCACTGACTGTGATCCTGAGACTGACTGGGCCACGGAGACAATAACAAATGATTGCGACAACATACACACTATGCTTCTGAACAGTAATAATATACGATAAGCCACTGAATCCCAGTTAACGTTGCATTTTAACATCCGTTTAATGCTAATATAGCTGTTTTAAGGCTAGTGGAAGTATACCTAAATAAAATGACAAGAGTTTACCATGTTATCTCAACTCCTTAGGTATCTTTTTATTTCTTAAGCTGCGATTGACGCAATATCGACAATCCACACCCATTCAATGAAAAACAAGAGACATGTGTTCGAATGAATTACATTCAGATTGACAAACCATATGCTTTACCACTGGGATATGTAGTCAGTTGATCAACATAGTTAAGTTCATAGATATACTATAATAAATACTGAAATGGGGATCCAATGAGAGCAACAGACACAAACAAGCGATAAAAGTACTCGGTTTTATTGAGTCTGTTCATGAGAGGTAATGTAAAGTGCAACTCCTCTCAGGCCCCCTAGCTCTGGCTTAAACGATATTCTACTTTGCAGACCTTATCCAATTGTAATTAATGCATTTCTAAGTATCTAAGTCCATACGTACATTGAATATATATTACAAATTCCAACATTAGAATGGTATACACTGGAAGCGTTTCGTTGAACTAACAGAAGTCCATTATAAGACATATTTATAGTCAAATCAGAAGTAGATTATCCGCGGTCTCGAGTGGAGCGAACTATTTGACAGTGCTTAGGAAAGTATAGTTTTGTGAAGTAGCTACATGGAACGACGGATTAAAAGTGATTTACTGTTATAAGTTTATCTCCTTATATACGGGTTTACGTTCATTACGGAAGAATGAGATTAGAATGAAAACCCGCCCAAATCAGGTCATTAATTTCCCTATCATACTCCTTAATATGGCTTTAGATATTTTTTTTTTAAAAAAACACGATATAGTCGGTTTTGTAATCAACGAATTATCAGCTAGTTATCTGCGCGCTTTAGCCTCGCTTAGCTCTTGAACTACCACTGCTTTATCTTTCGAGTGCATTTACTTGCATATGATGAGTTTTATGCATAGAAGTTCGGTTATACAGAAAAAACGGTAGTTGTTTAGCAAGCATAGCCTTTGTCCTGACATAGCGGGGTGAATTGTTCCACATACCTTACATATTGTTCGAACGGTTGGATTCATAACGTTATGTTAAAACAAGAATATAAAAGAACAGAATAAAGAAAAACAAAATAGCTATGATCTAAAAGTTGTTCCTAATGATATGTATTTTGCCAGTGTGGTTCGTTATTTTCTATACAGCATGTTTTTTAATCTATACAATCATGTTTTGTTCCTCGACACGTCTTACTCGAGGGTATTTACAATATTGCACATCGATACGGGAAATACGCCGGAAAAGAGGCCAGAGAATGCCTGGCCAAACAGTTATTTTAAAGTAATTAACCCACCAAATAACGGAAATATTTACTACAGAACAGTTTATCAGTTTATCAAAACTCTGTCCAGTTGTTCAGGTCATATAATAATGTTTTTGTGCCGATTTAAAGTATAGGTTTATTCACGGGTAGAAGACATGAACAAAAGACACACATTGTATCACCTTGATCAGTGACCTTGAAATAATTAACATGATACGCAACACAAGTATTACAACTGTTACGAAGAACAACGCGCATTTGAACCAAGCTTTAACTTGAGAAATATGTTTTACTTGTATCCTAGAGATTGCAGGGTTAACCAATACAATTAAGTTAGTATGTGCTGATCTCATTGCCAGATGTTTGTGGATTTTCGAAGCTCTAGTGTGTTTTGAATTAATGATATTAATATGTTATATTAACAGCTGCACAATTAGTTTCTTTATTATTATGGTGACACCAAACATATCAGATGGGATGGTGTTTATCATTGCATAGTTGACGCTGTATACATAGAGAATAATGAATGGACATTTCCATATCACAAACTGTATCGGCCCGAGATCTCTATATCAGTCCGAGAGCTTTTCCGAGGGCTGATATGAGTCGAGGGCCGATGCAGGATGTGATATGAAAAGTGACCATTTCTTATTCTATTTATCATATACTTTTCAATAAAGCGACCAGCTTGTTTGTTTCTTATGCGTTTTAGAAGTAAAATCATAAAAAAGAGACCATCCCCTAAATGTTTTTTCTTCTATTTTTATGCCTTTAGAGACTTTTAATAACTAACTAAATAAAAAAGTAGTGACCCTTAAACGTTTCTTTCTTCCATTTGTATCTAAATGTTTTAGAACTTTTAAAGATATTTACTAAAACATGTGTAAAGAATCATATCAGCCCTAGGGTCAGATCAGCCCTAGCCCTAGGGGAGATACGAGAAGTGAAACCTAGGACGTATTGTACATACTAAAATGTTCATATTTGTTAGCTAGCACGTGATAAAGTTATATATAATCTAACATTTTGTAAACACAGTGATGACCTCTAAATACAACCATTGCTATAAAGGTAATCTTGTCTCTGATAAAATAAACTGAGCTGTCCCATTATGATATGAAAATAGTAACTGTTAAACAACTAGGTTCAAGCAAAATGAGTGCTATTTACATGTATGCACACTAATTGCATTATTAATTAATAATTTACAGCATACTCTTAATAAAATGTGTGCAATTGACCTTTTGGTTGTGCCACAGGGTACCCGATGGATGAGCTCACTGGGACACTTCTCTTTCACTAAATTATTGAACTTTTGATGCATAAAAAGAACAATACAATGGTGTGATATAGATAGCTATACTAATAAAAGTCGAACAGGAAAAATATCATTCACATAACACAGTCAACCAAAATTACGCACACAAAAAGCAAACGAACTTGCAAGGAAAAAGGAAGCAACAACTATAAAAGCGTTGACAATAGTGGTACCGCCTTGGAACGGTCAATGGCAAAAAGGCTGCTTAAATCAGATTCTATGGTGCAACAAACCTCGCTCTTGCCATATTGAAATTCGAATAAAACGGGACAGTGTAAATAAAACATCCTCGGCAGGCTATATCCTCTAACAATCAAAGCAGCATTAATAGGAAATAAAAGTATAACACAACGAAGGGCAGGTATATATGGATACAAAGAGCAAAAACCTAGAAAGCCACAAAGCAAATACGCATTGACTTGACAGAATCTAGAGCAACACGAGAATAGACCATTAAAGGTACAAAAAGACAATGATTGAATAGAAACATCGATTGTCACCGTCCTTTCATCATTTAAGGTGACGTCATCATACAGTTAAGAATATGTCACCGCATAATCAAAGAGAAATGCATAGTGGTGAACTGTAAATGGGTCAATCATTAAACATGTAGTGCGTTGAATAATTCTAAGTTCATAACCTCTCTTTAACAAGTTATATTGATGCATAAATGATCAATATGATGGCGACATATTGATTAATAAAATAAAAAGTTGTTATCATTTTGATGTATATATATGTATATAATTATACACGAGAATAGTGCCATATGAATGCATACAACTAACAATAGGATGGTGTCATATTGATGCATACGAGGAAGAAGATGATGGTTACATATGGATGAATAAAAAACAATAAAGAGATATCTTCTTATTGATGTATAAAAGGAAAACATGTTGGTACAATATTGATACATAAAGAACTATTATGATTGTGTCATATTGATGTCTAAATTAACAAGAACAAACACATGTCTAACACTTTATTTTCCTAACAATTGTATTATTGAGTTCTATTCATACATGCATCTAGTGAATAGAGTATAATATTTTGCTTGCTAAAGGTACTATTATTATACCATGTAATGATATTCCGATATATAATTTATATTGAAATGAATTGAATCGAATTGGATTAACACATGAAAAATTATATGACGCTAACAGGAATGAATATGTCAGGCTTCTACACCACGATAAAATATGGAGAATGAGCCTAGAACCTTCTGACCTGCAGAACTGCAGAGTTGCTGCAAATTCTATAGTAGACACTACATTTATAGAGCCACGTTTCTATGTTTGCATACGCGCTGTCAGAAAATGATAAAATGAACATGAAGGTGGGGTGGGGGGTCCTACACCTTTGCCTCTAGCGGGATTTGCAGTGGTTGTATTCTACCTCGGCAACCACACGGGATATTATGTATATACTGCACAGTTAATTCCACGTAATTTTCCAGAGAAATCGCAAGATGTTTTGTAAAAAATGGCTTGCAGCCAGGTAGAGATACAACGGTGCTGTTTTAAACTTTTTAATCACAATACACTTTGTAACACGAAATTCATAAATATTAAATTTCCGCTTTTAGATTTTGAGCATTTCAGTACTGTGTTTAATGTTAAATGATTGCAAAATGTTACATTTTAAGTTTTCTTCCCTGCTTGAGTCAAACGCGTACTCTATTAATAATAAAACATTGACGGGATAATATTTAGTCATTATTTTTCCGAAAGGAAGGTTCTAGGGTAGCAATGTAACCTCAGCATAGTATACATACAATAAAGCGGAAATTCCTGAGTTGCGTTTATATTTTCCTTTAGTATATATTTACCATTACAAATCTTACATGTACTAATAAGACACAAATGATGACTGGATTCGTAACATGTTAAGAGTAGCAAATTTTATCTCTTTAATATTGTATTGTTCAGATTAGCCAGATGAGCAGTATAATAATCGATATAAGATTTCAAACGCTGTTGATTCTTCTATGGCTGACACGAACTTACATCATACTTCACCTTACATCATACTTCAGAATGTTTAGTATTTTATATTGGGCTTTTGTTTCAAAATGTATGCAGGGGAGATAACATAAATATCACAAATGTTTTGGTTACAACAGTTAGTTATCTGTTATAATTCAAGACGCATGCATTGTATATTGAAATAGTTTGTAACGGTCGCCTGAAGTTTCTAGACTCTAAGTAAAAATAATATGAAACAAATGGCATCTTGGAAGTGGAAAAGATTAAAATGAATCATTGGTAATAATAGAGTAAATGGAGAATTGACATACAAAGTGGGACGCTCATAAAAGAGTAGTGGATGTTGAATTCATCAAGTCAGAGCTAAGATACGCCGCATTGACGTCAGGTAGTAAAAGTATGTATTTTGTTCACTGCATTTCAAAACTGTTGTCGGCTATAAATTTCTCAACTTTAAACAGCGTTTAAATTAAGTTTTCAAAAACTGTTAAAGTAGGATTAGTGTGTTTTTTTAATAGAATATAAATTGTCTGGCAATAAGGAGGGAGTTTATTTAAAACAATATCAGACTTATCGTTTTCAAAGATGATGTCAGTTACTGACTATACTGTATTTATGTCCTTACCTTTATCATGAAAGAAATTTGTAAGCGATTTACCAAAACTCTTATGCTACATAACATTCACAGAATAGGTGTTATATTGTTTCTATATATTTATTGAAGAAAGCACAAAGATCTCTATTAGAATTATTCATGTTTTAAGAAAATTGCTTGTCACCAAAACTATAGGATTGATACTAAATTGAAACCGTTGCAGATTTGTATCTTTTGTCGATTCGATTGCGACATGAAATAATTTTCTACCACTATATATTTTGGGTAATATGCAAATCATTTATCCATTTCTTGCTAACGCTGTTGCGGCTTTATTGGATAGCATCGCATCATAAATGGACCTACATATACCTACTTTATCATCTTTAAATATTCCTATATGAAGATTTATTATAGGATTTGGGATGTGGGAAATTAAATGTGTTTAGATAACTTCTGTGTGATACCACATTTCCTTCATATTTAAAAAAATGGTTTGAATGTTAAATATGTGTGTAATACTGCATGTGACAGTATGGTGTCGAAGTGATGTCTAAAGTAAAACACACACGCACGCACATACGCACACACGCACTCACGCACGACTAACACACAGTCGCCCGCACATTCGCACGCAAGCATGCACGCACGCACACACGCACACACACACACACACACACGGGCAACTGAGATAAATTGATATATGGTTGTTTAAAGCATTTGGTGTGTATTCATTAACCAGTTATTATCGAAATCGGAGTGTATTCATTAACAGTAATTGGCGATATAGGAGTGCATTAAGTAAAGGTAGTTGTCGATATCGGAGTGTATTCATTAAACAGGTGTTTATGATATCAGTGAGAATTCAGTAACAGTAGTTGACGATATCGGAGTGCATTCATTAAACAGGAGTTGACGATCTTGGCGTGTATTCATGAATAGTAGCTGACGGTATCAGAGTGCATTCAGTATTAGTAGTTGACAACATCGGAGTGTATTCATTAAACAGTTATTATCGATATCAGAGTGTATTCATTAAGCATGATTGGACGATATTTCTGTGTATTCAGTAACAGTAATTGACGATCTCGGAATGTATTCAGTAACAGTAATTGACGATCTCGGAATGCATTCAGTTACTGTAGTTGACGATCTCTGAATGTATTCAGTAACAGTAGTTGACGATTTCGGAATGTATTCAGTAACAGTAGTTGACGATTTCGGAATGTATTCAGTAACAGTAGTTGACGATCTCGGAATGTATTCAGTAACAGTAGTTGACGATCTCGGAATGTATTCAGTAACAGTAGTTGACGATCTCGGAATGTATTCAGTAACAGTAGTTGACGATTTCGGAATGTATTCAGTAACAGTAGTTGACGATTTCGGAATTGATTCAGTAACAGTAGTTGACGATTTCGGAATGTATTCAGTAACAGTAGTTGACGATTTCGGAATGTATTCAGTAACAGTAGTTGACGATCTCGGAATGTATTCAGTAACAGTAGTTGACGATCTCGGAATGTATTCAGTAACAGTAGTTGACGATTTCGGAATGTATTCAGTAACAGTAGTTGACGATTTCGGAATTTATTCAGTAACAGTAGTTGACGATTTCGGAATGTATTCAGTTACAGTAGTTGACGATCTCCGAATGTATTCAGTAACAGTAGTTGACGATCTCGGAATGTATGCAGTGACAGTAGTTGACGATCTCGGAATGTATTCAGTCACAGTAGTTGACGATCTCGGAATGTATGCAGTGACAGTAGTTGACGATCTCGGAATGTATGCAGTGACAGTAGTTGACGATTTCGGAATGTATTCAGTAACAGTAGTTGGCGATCTCGGAATGTATGCAGTGACATTAGTTGACGATCTCGGAATGTATTCAGTAACAGAAGTTGACGATCTCGGAATGTATTCAGTGACAGTAGTTGACGATCTCGGAATGTATGCAGTGACAGTAGTTGACGATCTCGGAATGTATTCAGTGACAGTAGTTGACGATCTCGGAATGTATTCAGTAACAGTATTTGACGATCTCGGAATGTATGCAGTGACAGTAGTGGACGATCTCGGAATGTATTCAGTAACAGTAGTTGACGATCTCGGAATGTATTCAGTAACAGTACTTGACGATCTCGGAATGTATGCAGTGACAGTAGTTGACGATCTCGGAATGTATTCAGTAACAGTAGTTGACGATCTCGGAATGTATTCAGTGACAGTAGTTGACGATCTCGGAATGTATTCAGTGACAGTAGTTGACGATCTCGGAATGTATGCAGTGACAGTAGTTGACGATCTCGGAATGTATTCAGTAACAGTAGTTGACGATCTCGGAATGTATTCAGTGACAGTAGTTGACGATCTCGGAATGTATGCAGTGACAGTAGTTGACGATCTCGGAATGTATTCAGTGACAGTAGTTGACGATCTCGGAATGTATGCAGTGACAGTAGTTGACGATCTCGGAATGTATTCAGTAACAGTAGTTGACGATCTCGGAATGTATTCAGTGACAGTAGTTGACGATCTCGGAATGTATTCAGTGACAGTAGTTGACGATCTCGGAATGTATGCAGTGACAGTAGTTGACGATCTCGGAATGTATTCAGTAACAGTAGTTGACGATCTCGGAATGTATTCAGTGACAGTAGTTGACGATTTCGGAATGTATGCAGTGACAGTAGTTGACGATCTCGGAATGTATTCAGTGACAGTAGTTGACGATCTCGGAATGTATTCAGTGACAGTAGTTGACGATCTCGGAATGTATGCAGTGACAGTAGTTGACGATCTCGGAATGTATTCAGTAACAGTAGTTGACGATCTCGGAATGTATTCAGTAACAGTAGTTGACGATCTCGGAATGTATGCAGTGACAGTAGTTGACGATCTCGGAATATATTCAGTAACAGTAGTTGACGATCTCGGAATGTATTCAGTAACAGTAGTTGACGATCTTGGAATGTATTCAGTGACAGTAGTTGACGATCTCGGAATGTATGCAGTGACAGTAGTTGACGATCTCGGAATGTATTCAGTAACAGTAGTTGACGATCTCGGAATGTATTCAGTGACAGTAGTTGACGATCTCGGAATGTATGCAGTGACAGTAGTTGACGATCTCGGAATGTATTCAGTAACAGTAGTTCACGATCTCGGAATGTATTCAGTAACAGCAGTTGACGATCTTGGAATGTATTCAGTAACATTAGTTGACGATTTCGGATTGCATCCAGTGACAGTAGTTGACGATATCGGAATGTTTTCATTAAACAGAAGTTGACGATATCGGAGTGTATTCATTAAACAGTAGTTGGCGATATCGAAGTGTATTCAGTAATAGTAGTTGACGATATCAGAGTGCATTCCGTAACAGTAGATGACCATCTCGGAGTGTATTCATTAAACAGTAGTTGACAATATCGGAGTGTATTCAATAATAGTAGTTGACGATATCTGAGTGCATTCCGTAAGAGTAGGTAACTATCTCGGAGTGTATTCATTAAACAGGAGTTGACGATTTTGGAGTGTATTCAGTATCAATAGTTGATGATCTCGGAGTGTATTCAGTAATAGTAGTTGGCGATATCAAAGCGTATTTAGTAACAGTAGATGACGATTTGTGGTGTATTCATTAAACAGTTATTATCGATATCGGGGTTTATTCATTAACAGTAGTTGTCGATATCGGAGTGCATTAAGTAACTGTAGTTGTCCATATCGGAGTGTATTCATTAAACAGGGGTTTATGATATCAGTGTGCATTCATTAAACAGGAGTTGACGATTTTTGAGTGTATTCAGTAACATTAATTGACGATATTTGAGTGTATTCATGAAAAGTAGTCGGCGATATCAGAATGTATTCAGTAACAGTAGTTGACGATCTCGGAATGTATTCAGTAACAGTACTTGACGATCTCGGAATGTATGCAGTGACAGTTGTTGACGATCTCGGAATGTATTCAGTGACAGTAGTTGACGATCTCGGAATGTATTCAGTGACAGTAGTTGACGATCTCGGAATGTATTCAGTAACAGTAGTTGACGATCTCGGAATGTATGCAGTGACAGTAATTGACGATCTCGGAATGTATTCAGTAACAGTAGTTGACGATCTCGGAATGTATTCAGTGACAGTAGTTGACGATCTCGGAATGTATGCAGTGACAGTAGTTGACGATCTCGGAATGTATTCAGTAACAGTAGTTGACGATCTCGGAATGTATTCAGTGACAGTAGTTGACGATCTCGGAATGTATTCAGTGACAGTAGTTGACGATCTCGGAATGTATGCAGTGACAGTAGTTGACGATCTCGGAATGTATTCAGTAACAGTAGTTGACGATCTCGGAATGTATTCAGTAACAGTAGTTGACGATCTCGGAATGTATGCAGTGACAGTAGTTGACGATCTCGGAATGTATTCAGTAACAGTAGTTGACGATCTCGGAATGTATTCAGTAACAGTAGTTGACGATCTTGGAATGTATTCAGTGACAGTAGTTGACGATCTTGGAATGTATGCAGTGACAGTAGTTGACGATCTCGGAATGTATTCAGTAACAGTAGTTGACAATCTCGGAATGTATTCAGTGACAGTAGTTGACGATCTCGGAATGTATGCAGTGACAGTAGTTGACGATCTCGGAATGTATTCAGTAACAGTAGTTCACGATCTCGGAATGTATTCAGTAACAGCAGTTGACGATCTTGGAATGTATTCAGTAACATTAGTTGACGATTTCGGATTGCATCCAGTGACAGTAGTTGACGATATCGGAATGTTTTCATTAAACAGAAGTTGACTATATCGGAGTGTATTCATTAAACAGTAGTTGGCGATATCGAAGTGTATTCAGTAATAGTAGTTGACGATATCAGAGTGCATTCCGTAACAGTAGATGACCATCTCGGAGTGTATTCATTAAACAGTAGTTGACAATATCGGAGTGTATTCAATAACAGTAGTTGACGATATCAGGGTGCATTCCGTAAGAGTAGGTAACTATCTCGGAGTGTATTCATTAAACAGGAGTTGACGATTTTGGAGTGTTTTCAGTATCAATAGTTGATGATCTCGGAGTGTATTCAGTAATAGTAGTTGGCGATATCAAAGCGTATTTAGTAACAGTAGATGACGATTTGTTGTGTATTCATTAAACAGTTATTATTGATATCGGGGTGTATTCATTAACAGTAGTTGTCGATATCGGAGTGCATTAAGTAACTGTAGTTGTCCATATCGGAGTGTGTTCATTAAACAGGGGTTTATGATATCAGTGTGCATTCATTAAACAGGAGTTGACGATTTTTGAGTGTAATCAGTCACATTAGTGGACGATATTTGAGTGTATTCATGAAAAGTAGTTGACGATATCAGAGTGCATTCAGTAACATAAGTTGACGATATCAATGTGTATTACTTACACAGTTATTATCGATATCGGAGAGTATTCATTAAATGTGATTTGACGATATTGGTGTGTATTCAGAATCAGTAATTGACGATCAGGGAATGTAGTCAGTAACAGTAGTTGACGATTTCGGAGTGCATCCAGTAACAGTAGTTGACGATATCGTAGTGTTTTCATTAAACAGGAGTTGTCGATTTTGTATTGTATTCAGTAGCAGTAGTTGATTATATCAGAGTGTATTCATTAACAGTAGTTGACGATATCAGAGTGTATTCGTTAAACAGGAGTTGACGATTTTGTATTGTTTTCAGTAACAGTGTTTGGCGATCTTGATTGTATTTAGTAACAGTAGTTGAAGATATCGGAGTCAATTCATTAACAGAAGTTGACGATATCAGAGTGCATTCAGTAACAGTAGATGACGATTTTGGAATGTATTCATTAAACAGCTATTATTTATATCGGAGTGTATTCATTAAACATGAGTTGACGATTTTGGAGTGTATTAAGTAACATTAGTTGACGATCTCAGAGTGTGTTCAGTAACAGTAGTTGACGATATCGGAATTCATTCAGTAATAGAAGTTGATGATATCGGTGTGTATTCATTAAAAAATAGTTATTGTCGTTATCGGAGTATCTTTATTAAACAACAGTCATTGTCGATATCAGAGTGTATTCATTAAAACGTTTTTGACGATATTGTAATATATCCAGTAACAGTAGTTGACGATATCGGAGAGTATTCAGTAACGCTTGTTTACAATATCGGAGGACATTCAGTAACAGTTTTCTGACGATATAGGAGTCCATTATGAGAGAATTCCGTAAACAAATGTGGCGATAGCTAAGCGTTTTAATTATGCAGTTGTTGGTGATATTTGAATGAATTCAGTCAACAGTGTTTTGGTGCTCCTTTATTATAGTCAGTCATCTCGCTTTCTGTTATATTCAGTGAACATTCATACTCATTTACTACTGTGGTTAATCCTTTGACTTGTTTATCATTTCATCGCATTACTTCTTCATCTTGACCGCTCTGGTGTATTCGCATCCTTTGTTCGTCGTGACTGCCATATTGAATGCTTCTGAACCAGATGTCCAATCTTCCATCAGCATGCAACTATATCCATACAAGGCGTACGTCCGTGGTAGTTTGATTTCGTCCGCATGGATCTTAAACTTCCTAAGCATATCATTTATGTTAGGATTTGCTTCTGTCTCAATTATTTTATCACAGGTTTTATTTGCTTCTCGCTGCTTTCTTACATCATTTGTGTTAGAGCTGGCTTCTGTGTACTTATTCGTATCATAGGTGTTGGGGCCTGTTTCCACTTTTTCCTTTCTGGTGTCATATGTGTTAGGACTTTTTTCTGGTCCTTTCTTAGATCATAATGGTTAGGGATTGCTTCTTTGTCATTTATTATAGCACATTTGTTGGGACTCACTTCTTTTTCCGTTTTGATAGCACCTGTATTTAGAAACACTACTGTTTCTTTCCTTAAAGCACATGTGCTATGGCTCGCTTCTGTCTCCGTTCTCATATCACATGTGTTGAGACTCGCCTCTGTCTCCGTTCTCATATCACATGTGTTGGGACTCGCTTCTGTCGCCGTTCTCATATCACAAGTGTTGGGACTCGCCTCTGTCTCCGGTCTCATATCACACGTGTTGGGACTCGCTTCGGTTTCCGTCCTCCTATCACATGTGTTGGGACTCGCTTTTGTCTCCGTTCTCATATCACATGTGTTGGGACTCGCTTCTGTCTCCGTTCTCATATCACACATGTTGGGACACGCTTTTGTCTCCATTCTCATATCACATGTGTTGGGACTCGCCTCTGTCTCCGTTCTCATATCACATGTGTTGGAACTCGCCTCTGTCTTCGTTCTCATATCACATGTGTTTATACTCGCCTCTGTCTCCGTTATCATATCACATGTGTTGGGACTCGTCTCTGTCTCCATTCTCATATCACATATGTTGGAACTAGCTTCTATCGCCGTTCTCATATCACATGTGTTGGGACTCGCTTTTGTCTCCGTTCTCATATCACATGTGTTGGGACTCGCTTCTATCTCCGTTCTCATATCACATGTGTTGGGACTCGCCTCCGTCTCCGTTCTCATATCACATGTGTTGGGACTCGCCTCTGTTTCTGTTCTCATATTACATTTTTTGGGACTCGCTTCTGTCGCCTTTATAATATCACACGTGTTGGGACTCGCTTCTGTCTCCGTTCTCATATCACATGTGTTGAGGCTCGCCCCTGTCTCCTTTCTCATATCACATTTGTTGTGACTCGCTTCTGTCTCATTTCTCATATCACACGTGTTGGGATTCGCGTCTGTCTCCTTCCTCAAATCACATGTGTTGAGACTCGCTTCTGTCTCATTTCTCATATCACACGTAGTGAGACTCGCTTCTATCTCCTTTCTCATATCACACGTGTTTGGACTCGATTCTGCCTCCGTTATCATATCATATGTGTTGGGACTCACTTCTGTCTCATTTCTCATATCACATGTGTTGGGACTCGCTTCTGTCTCCGTTCTTATATCACATGTGTTTGTACTTGCTTCTGTTTCCTTTCTCTTCAAACAGTCGATGACCAGGTAGAAGGCCAGGGAAACCGATGGTGAAAAGAATGAGTTGTGTTCTAGTACCTCAGCCTGAAGTACCTCTTCCAAGGTCATCAACTCAGGTGCATCATATATGTTGCTATATTCTGCTTTTTTGGCGTCTATAATCTTCTTCGACCACGCGATGGCTTCATCCAGTCTATATTGCTTTATCAAAAACAAAACATAATCGCAGATTCCCGCTGAGTCGCCTTCGCTTTCAAATCTAGCCGTAAATCCGGAGTCGGTCTTGCAATATATTCTTTGTGTTTTTCTGGTCCACTAGGATATCTATACGAAGCAGCGTGACACAAGCAGGGAAGGACTATCGGCATCTTTGGAAACATTTACCTTTGCATAGCCAGAATGCATTCCTTCGGTCTCAACCAGAGCGCAATATTTCTCTGTTGAAAATTTAATTTAGTTGTCTGGAAAGTAACTGGATATTCAAGCTGAACTGCCATAACATCCATGTCTGTGTTATCTTCTAAATGTACGTCCATCGGTTTTGTTTGCCTTAGAAGTACAGGTGGCATATTTAAGCCTTCGGAAAGGGTTCCGGTAGGTAAGAAAGCTACTTCTCCCGCTTGTTTATTCATGTGTTTGATCTCGTGGCGTTCATTAAAACCTTCAATGAAATTTAAACATCTGTAGCGACCAATAAGACGTACCGGTAGTAATTGCTGTATTACAAATGTCAGATGCGCAGTCGGAATAGAAGACTTAAAGTCCACATCCTTCATCTCAAATGCCAGAGTGGTATTCATCCCGGAAAACAAAACAACGGGATATAACACCTTCTTCTGAACACGTCATAGGTTAAACAAATAGTTATTCACAGTAAACAATAACTTCACGTGTAGTGTATTTACTATAAACATTTAGACAAAAATAGTGCCCTCATGTCATATCATGTATAATTTATTTTTGAATACGACATGTTTTATGTTCTGTATAGCAGATTTTATTATCATTTATCTGTTTAGGAAAGAATACGCAGGTAAATTACCGAACTTTTGACTTATGAACTTATGACATTGTGATAATGTTTATTTAGGCCTATTTTTTCATTTTGTTTTGTTACTCCCCTTTTGGCTGAAATTCTTCTCTGCTATTGAGAACAAAGTGGTCAGAATTTACTACGTATCAAAGTGTGTGTAACACTGCATACAAGAATGGATGTTATATAGAAGTTTCAGTTTGAGCAAGACTGGAATGTTTTACAGAGATGTGGAGTTTTATTTCAAATGTGACGATCGTTTTTGCTGTATTATAAATGTACACACTGAACTATCGCTCTTTTAAAGAACGCTTTGGGCAGTACTCAAACCGACTATTGTACATTAATCACCCAGGGCTGATCAGTGTCGTATACACAAGATTTGTATTTTCAATTTAATATGATTTGGAAAACATGTTTAACAGATATCCCAATGGCTAAATTGAATGCTTTTAAACGAAAGCTTACTATAGTCGAATTCCAATGCCGTAATTCGTTTGATCAACAACGTTGATAAATATGAACACACTCACTATAACCGAGTCTGTTACTTTTATCTTCTGTACTTTTCAGTATTTTGTACATGTATGAAATTTATCTGCACACAAAACAAACTGATGCGCATTGATTTTCGGAAAACGACGTCATAATTGGACGACTAATCACATCGACGCGAGACAGTTGCGCAAACACTACCTAATTTCCGTAATCAAACAAGGCGCGCATTGTGTAAATAACACATTATCCATTACCCTCGTTGTATGTTCATGTTTTTCTTATTAGTAGTGTTTAAATCTCTGGAATATTATTAAAATGTTCATGTCCGCATAATGGTGTTCATTTAACTTATGTTGAAACAAATAAAAAGAACGACAATGTAAGTCTACCCAAATTCCATGTGGCCGGAACGGAACCTTGTTGTTTCTCAAAACGTTGCCAAGGATAATTATTTGGCACACTTGCTCTTATGTTCAAATCGTTTTATTGAGGCAGAGCATTTTATCAATCTTATGTTACGACAAAGAAAGTATGTCTCGAAAACTGAAAGGCAGTGTTAAAAAAAGACGCCATTCTCAAATTGATAGAGATAGAATTGGCAGACTCATTGCCACGGAAAAACAGGGATCACATGTTTTATGTTGACATATATGGGGAAAAAACTTTCTTTTTGTTTTCACTGAATCCACAAGAGTCAAAGGCTTAATATTTTGAATTTACCATAAGCTTATTGTCCTCTAGCAAGAGCTCTCATATATTATATGTATCATCAGCTTATGTTCTTGTTATGGACTAGTTTGACCCAGTTTAGTGTTGTTGACAATGAATGTATTTACAATATGGTTGACAATTATTAGACCAAAAAGGGTATGACCTGAGAAGAAATGTTGACATAAATTTTCAAATTGAATAATTTATAAAAGTTCCATGAGTAGTTAAAGTTAAAACACACACATGAACACAGGGAAAAAAACATCCTTTGAAAGAAAGTGTCTTCCCTTCAAAAAGGGTCCAATTAACAGTGCCAAAAATAGTCGATCGGAAACAGTGGTTGTTTGTGACAGGAAGAAGCGACAGAACCGGAATAGGAAGCTGTTCTAAGATGAGCTCCCTAAGGACCAGTAGTACTAACCATATTATAAAATAAAGGGTTGTCAGTGTTCAAAATATCAACCAGACAGCCTGCGGTGGTATTAAAGACTTCGATAATATTTTCGCGAGTATCTGGTGAAAACTCAAAATGAAATCTTTTTCATAGATATATGTAAACACATATTAAAATGTATACAGCTGACAAATGGATAGCATTTTAAGAAAATGACTCATAATTGTCAATAATACATGTGTTTACCTATATATTTAATTGTTTTAATATATTTACAGGTGTTTCTGCATGAAAATCTGTATTGTGTCAAGCTCACTAAATGTTTCAAAAATGCCGATTCTAAAATAGCATTTAGACCTCTCTGATCACACTTAAGCAAATTATCTCATGTGGTTATCTTATCACAACCTCTTCCATTATTAACCGAAAGACCTGGTAACTATAAAATGTATGTTAAAATATGCCATAAATATGTGATAAATAGAATCTAACATGAGTTCTCATTCATAATTGAATTTATTAAACCCGTTAGCGAAGATGATTTAAGGCTCGGAAAGAGCCTCGCATTATATCATTTTGCCAACCCGTTTAATAAATTCAATAATGAATTCTCACTCATGTAAGCTCCTCTATTTATGAAACTGGTACGTGCAAAGCTCACACAATTTGCTATTTTATGTTATATATAACTCACGATTGTTTCATGTTTAAATGCGTTGTAAATTTGTCTAATCATTTAATTTAAAAAATTGGAAGCATATGCTGACAAAACAATTCTCAGATTAAATTTAAAAGGTATATGTATTTTGTATACATATTCTAATCAAAGACGAATGCATATATTCCAGATCAACTTCTGGTTGAGAGGCACATTAACTCTCATATTTGGAGAAGAATAGGAACATATTTTGTATTTAAAGGAACTAAATCATTTCAGCTACGATTTGTTAAAGTCTTCACCGCCCCCAATTTTAGGGTACGTTACATAGTGTTACACGCTTATTAAAAAAACAAAGTTTATCGTGGCATTTTTTGAACTTTTTTTTTTTTTACTTTATTTCAAACTGCTTAATTTCACAAATCAGTGAACAGAAAAAGCAAATTACAGCAATAACATACATGTATAAATACATTATACAATGACGGAACTAATAGGAAACGACTTTTTACATATTATTAATGATAGTTGAGAAAAATAGTACATTAGTCAAGAAAATTACATTCACTTTTAACTATATCAATTTTTACATTTATTCAATTTTTAACAGTTCAGATACTTATTTTACAGAAAGTCATCTGTTTCGTATCATAATTTATATAGATTTAACAGTTTTATTAAGTCTGTTTTTATGTACTTAGATATTTATATATAGACATTTACCTATATATAACTGTTAATGGCTAATGTTGTAAAAATATATATGTAATAATACAATAGTGATTACATGTTATGTAAAGACAACAATTTAATAGTAGTTGAATAAACAACAACAACAAAACCTATAACTAGTGCTCATACTTGTAGATATTGAACAAATCGCCTGAAACACCTTTCCGAATATTGAAAACTGTGTCTACGACGCTCAATAATATAAATAGTATACGACAACTTGAACTTTGAATCCAGCCCTGAACTGAAAAATATTGTATCACCATGTTTACGGGCGTGAACAATTGAGCGACAGGGTATTGTGTGTCCGTGAGCATGAACTCACGGATTTTGTTTTTTACATGGCATTTGATCAGAATATGTTAGTCGTTAAATATAATGAATAATAACGGCAGTGCGCCCACTAAAATGTTACACACATAGGTAACAACTATACTTGTCTGATTTTAGGATTGGGGTAGGGGCTGGGCACACAGAGTCCGCCCCCATTGGACTCACCATTGGTATTTTTTTTTAATCTTAGTGATATTTTGGTTGTTATTTCCAAATTATGTATTTGGTTTCTATGCTACTAATACTCGCACCATCATCTGAACTCTGTTTGAAGGCAAACATGTATTCATGTATCAAGTTGGTTACTTTCAAATTTATTTCAATCGTAGGCAATCTCTGGCATAACAATCATCATTTAAAAAATCAACATTTAAATTTACATAATAGAAGATAGATGGTACATTACAACACAAACTAACAAAGTAACTAACTCACTACGATACTATTCCAATGAATTATTACATGTCATGTTAACGAATATAACTGCAGTCAGAAATTAACTTTGTAAAGGCAACTACATCTATAGATTCATTTCTCACAAGTCAAACTAATTTCTTTGTTGCAAACATTAAAGAAAAGTGTTTATAGCTGTAATTTATCATGACGTATTTTATTCATTGTTCATAAGCCGAACTAATTTATTTGTTTAAAAAAAAAAGAGAAAGGTGTTTACAACTTTTATTTATCAGAAAGGCCTCTTACTTAGACACACGTGTAACTGACATTTGTTGACACATAATAATATATACATTACATAGGATATATAGGATAATATTTGAATATCTCTAGTTAAACGCTTATATTAAAGCAAACAAAAACACGACTTAGAAGATAATTGAGGAGACACGTAATAACAAATCACATAAAGAGAACCTGATAACCACTGTTAAAATAAATAGGACACATTGTAATCTATTGTAGCTACGTTATCAAGTTAAAAATGTTATCTGTTAGACTGTTTGGGTATGTATAATCTAAATCTTTACTCGGTCTGTATTGCAACCTGAAGTGATAATAAGTAATGTTATTATTAATACGTGCTATTTTTGTTTGTCTTATATCTGCTTCACTTTTACTTCATGAACACTTACCATGCACGACCAAGTCAAATAACATATTATAGACAGCTGACGTATAGACAGCTGATATACATATACAGGAAAACTAGCAAACATATCATGTACAGTCGGCATGCATATACAAAACAGTTGGCAGTCATATCAAAGACAGATGACATACATATCAAAGACAGATAGCATACATATCATAAACAGATGGTATACATATCATAGACAGATGACATACATATCAAAGACAGATGACATACATATAAAAGACAGATGACATACATATCACGGACGGCTGGCATACATCTCATAGACAGCTGGCATACGTATCAAAGACAGATAACATGCATATCAAAGACAGATGGCATACATATCTCAAAGACAGACGACATACATATCATAGACAGCAGGCCTATATCTCAAAGGCAGCTGTCGTACTTATCACAGACAACTGGCATACATATCATAGACAGCTGACATACATATCACGGACAAGTGGCATATATAGCAAATACAGCTGACGTACATATCAAAGAGAGCTGACGTGCATAGCAAAGACAGCTGACGTACAGACCATAGACAGCTGACATACCTATGAAAGACAGCTGACGTGCATATCAAAGACAGCTGACGTGCATACCATAGACAGCTGACATACATATCATAGACAGCTGACGTACATATCATAGACAGCTGGCGTACATATCATAGATAGCTGGCATAATATCATAAAAAATTGGTATACATATCATAGACAGATGATATACATATTAAAGTCAGTTGAGTTACATATCATAGACAGCTGGCATACATATCATAGACAGGTAGAATACATATCACAGACAGCTGACATATCTCACATGTAAGGGGTTAGCTCGGCGGGAATTATTTCTATTTACACTGTCGTGTTGTTTAGAGATGATGACAGAGTGAGAATGAGGTTTGACTGGTTTAAACTCTCCAGTGGTCTATTTTGCTACTGACCGTTCCAATGCGATACCCCTGTTGTCAGCCCTTATATGTTTGTGATGTGCTTATTTACTGAATGTGTTTGCTGTGATGTACTTTTTGAATCACCTTTGCGTTGTAATACTTGTTGGAGTGACAGTATTCTGTGAATGCAACTCTTCCTGTTGGACTTATAACCTTTCTATATACATATCATAGACAGATGGCATCTAATCACAGACCTCTGGCATACATACCAAAGACAACTGGCATACGTATCACAGACAGCTGGCATACATATCACAGACAGCTGGCATACACATCACAGACCTCTCGCATACATACCAAATACAACTGGCATACATGTCACAGACAGCTGGCATACATATCAAAGATAGCTGGAGTACATATCGTAGAACACTGTCATACATATTATAGACATCTATTAATATAACAGAGACAGATCGGACGGGATCTAAGAAATGAATGGAATTAAGGTTAGGAGTCTTTCCTTAGTGGATTACAGGATATACTCTGGAATGGAACATTTCAACTGATTTAACATTTATAAAGTATACCCTGGATTGGAACATTCCAACTGATTTAACATAAATTCATAAAGTAGTTAGTAGATGTACGATGTTTGAAGTATGAGGTACAAATCATAAATCATGTTGTTGGCACCCACCTAATCAGTTTTCGTTATGAATAGACACTTATCCATAGAAGTGCGTTTTGTCTAGTTGTTGTAACATTGCGGTTTACTGATATACATATTTAGGCCTGAAGACTTTGCCTCTTTGCGATTCTTTACTATTTTATCGGGTGGGAGTGCAAGCTTATATGTGTGTAATTATGTTTGGTTAGTGCACTGAAAGGAGAAGTAATTATCGGTTTTACAATATGCTCATTACACAATATTGCCTGTAACTGTGCTATTTAATGTCATTTTGTGTTAGCTATTGTTTGTACCATCTCTACAGATTATTTCCATGCAACGAATTAAACAATGTTTCAGAATAGTATGTACTCCCAGACCTATTCAACTACATACAATGTTTCTCCAATGTATATGCAGTTTCAACGAGACTGCTTGCATACAAAACCATCATTCATGCAATGACAGTTCCAAATGTATCGATCGAGTGTTGCATTAGCATCTTCATGTGCGTTTATTACATAACACACACACACGCACGCATACACGCACGCACCGATACACATAATGTAACATCAATTGTTTTCACTAATCGGACATATTGCGACTGTTCGTGTTCACATTGCACTCCAACTTACCTTATCTATTGAGTGTCGCAGCCAGCTTGCTCATAATATATTATTTTGTTCTCATGCAAAACACTTTGAAAAAGGATGTGTTCATCTGAAAGAAATAACACAAATGGAATATAACCACCATATGACTTAAAAAATAGTATGATTGTAATATGTTGTCTTTTGAGAGTTTAGTGTGAGTAAATTTAAACGTGATCATGTCAACTTAAAAACGAAAGTGAAATATAATTACAAATTATATTCTCTAAAGTGCTTTTGCGTACGTTATAAATATTAAGTAATAAAGCTTTGAAAAAACGTTTAGTTTTATTACTAACGTATTTACTACTTGACGAAAGGTTCTTTTAGTTTCGGTGTACTGTATCTTTGTTTTCCTTCAGTTTAGTGAAACAAAAACATTTAACATTTAGTACATATATTTTTGCAAAATAAATTTAATAATAACATGTATAAAATAATGTGTTTATATGAAATTCAATAAAGTAATTGTCCAAAACAATGAGATACCTGTTTAATCTCTGTGCAATATAACAACTCCATTCACTGAGGGTGTTTCACGGAATTAACAATCTTCATTGTTATCATATGATCACATGGTGTACTTAATTTGTGACCTAATTTGATGCTATCAATCTACTTCAGGTTTATTGTTTTCCCAATAGTTTGCAACATGTTATATACACATTGACATTGTACGCAACATATAATTTAAAGAATAAGAAAGAAAAAATATCGTATAAAAGTCTTCCCACGTGAAAGATAACTCATAAAATATTATTATGACGAATATAGTTGCACATACACAGCTAATAACTTCATACAAAAATATTATTATTAGTTAGGGTGCACAAAACCTATCCCTATATACATCCACATTCCAAGACGGGACAGAGTAAATAGGGATATACCCGCCAGATTATATCCTCTAACAAACTAACATTAATTGGTGATACAGGCGTAAACCAAGGATAATCATACATATCGGAATATAAAAACAAAAACTTAGAGAATACAGTAAGTATTCAGTGTTGCCAGAGCAAATCGCGTCACAATAGAAGTCTTTCTCGCAGAAGAGTTCTTAAATTAATTTAGCATTTTAAAAGTAGATCATGGTTACGATAATAAAAGTGCGCAAACGTTTATCGAAGTTTGTGGTAACGGCAAAATAAGATGTTGCTCTGTGAACGATAGGGGACTTTTGTTTATATTACATAATAACAATTAGTGGGAGAGATTTAATATACAATAGGTGTTTTTATAAATGATATAAAACAACGACCAACTTCATCTATAATCACTATTAGCTCCTACAATCTCCGTACCAGAGTACCGCTGTAAAAGTTTCCGCTATGGTACGGAATGTACAGACGCGTTCGGTGCGGTACTTTATAAGCCTGCACTATTGTAGGTAAACTATGTTCTGTACATGAGTTTGGAACATACAACAGGATACAGAACCAAACGAGAACATATGGTATTATTAACGTGTTTGTTATCGTTTTGCGTGGGTAACATTTCAAAGATAGTGCTCAACACTTGGGTCAATCCGTCAATAAAGTAGATCACTAGCCCAAGTCAAAGAAAAAACTCCAAACGACAGGTCAAATTTTGTTTGATTTTCTCAGAAACGTATGCTAACGGTGGGACTACGTGTTAAATCGTAGTAAAACAGAAAGTCATACAATAAGTCAATTCACTTTAAATATTTTCGAAGTTATGTCTGGGACGTGATTGGTTAAAGTCAACATTTTTGTCAAAAATGAAATCAGTGTCGATATCAAGGGTAATACAAAGAAAGATATTCTTCTCTGATGCGGATTTTATAATACAGATGATACACTAGAAATTACATGAGTGCTTGTTTTATATTGAATGTATTACACGAATACAATTATATGATGCGAGGCTCTACCTAATATTGTTAATATATATGTAAAATGGGCTTCCTGTTGTAATTTGAATTTTTGCTTTGCTCACTCCAAATTACAACAGAAAATACCCAAAATACATATATATATATATATATAATAAATCACCATGAAATGGTGATTTTACTTGATTTATTAAAACTTATTTCAGCCTTTTTTTGTTTAGTGTCCTGTTTTAAACTATAATATTTATCCAACTCATCTAAAATCATCTTAAACTCTTGTTCAGATATTTGTGCATCACTCAACGCTTTTGATATTAACTGTTTTATACTATTTAACTTAGACTCTGCCAAAGTTTTTATTTCATGATGTTTTTGAGCTTTTGAATTAAGCTTGCGTCTGATAAAATTAACACAAACACCTGTAGCTCCACATACTATTGCTGCTATTTCTAAAGGTAGCAAAACTGGAATAGCAAATCCAATCCCAGCCATAGTAACACCTGCAGATATCAAGGTAGTGTCAATTCCATCTGTAATATTAATACCACGTTTATATTTTTTATAAAGTGACTGACGTATATTTCGTTCTGTAATTAACTTTTTTTCAATTTCTGAAATCTTTTGTAATCTATAATTTTGTCCGTCTTCCACTGGCAACTCAGGATATATACTTGGTGCCGTTGGTTGCTTCATTTTTTATTAATAAATAAAAAATTAAATTAATTCAATTAATAATGATGCCACCGTATTTACAGCGGTAGAGTTAGCAGCCTTGCATACAAAGTTAACAACAGAACCAGCACCAATCTCTAAAGGTTTATCAAAGTTATCATGATTGCGTGGGATGATGTGAAGCGTTATACCATAATTTGGTTGTTCAACACCATTGACAGAAACTATTACAGTTACGTCACCAACTAATCGTTCACATGCTCAACCTATTCCCATAATAAATCCACGGCGTGTCATTACATACCCCACATTTTTTTCTGCCCCGCCGTTACCAAATGAGAGTATTCTGTTTGATACAAGTGGGCCCTTAGCCTCTGCAAATATTGTTATAATTCCATATTTAAGATTATCAAACTTGTTATCAAAAGTATAAACTCGCCTTTGTAAATCTGGAATAATCTCTATCAAAGCATGTAAGTCTCCTATTTTTTGTTCAGGTCTTGCTGGTCCAAATATACTCATTGTTTTTTTATAAAAATATATTTTTTAAATAATTTCTAAAACACAACTCATAAGCAAACCGTGATTATTTATCTTGTTGCCATACTCATCTTTGACTTCTATTTTCAATTCAGTAATTGCACCATTCATAAGACAGTGATATTCAGGATAAAAACTTGTATATACTATATCTCCAAACTGCTTATTTACTACAGGTACAACACCTATAATAGTGCTTGGTGCACCATTGAAATAATTACTACTCGTATTAACTTGTTTCAGATGAACATATAGCTGTTTATAAGGAGCTAAATCAATTGGGTAATCTCCTAAATGAAAACCTTTTAACCATTTTCTGTCCTCAAATCCCAGCATTTTTGAAAGACCGCTTGACATTCGTGTCTCTATTGATGTATCTAAAAAGGCTTCAGCATCTTGGACAACAATGTTCAGGATAATCTTTTCATTTAGAATTTTAAAAACTCTTATCAAGTCTTTAAAGTTATAGAGTCCATCTGGTAAACGATAAGTTTTATCTGTTTTTTTTTTTTTTATGACTTCATGATTAATATTAAACCAACCAATAGTGTATGTAAAACTTTTTAATCCAACGCGCTTAGTTCCATCACTATTATCGATATACTGTTGTAAGTTAATAGAGTTGTTTATGTTTGAAATTGTATGAAACATTTTTTTTAATATATATATATATAAAAATACAAAATAAAAATGATTTCTAAAGAATTCAAATATAACCCGGATGCTCACTATTCAAATACTTTTAGCAAGAAAGTGATAGATATAATAAATCAAAACATAGTCATAACATCAGACGGTAAAGACTTTAAAGCATCATTTTCCAATGTCTTTGAAAAATACAAACATCCATACGTCAAATCAGATGCTATAGTCCAACGCTGGGGAACAGATTGGATGTTATTTTGGCAGAATCAGTTAAACTTTGCTATTTGGTGTGCGACAACTGGATGTGGCATTGATTTCAACAATCATCTAAAAGCTGATACTTTGGTTGGTTCGTTATTTCGATTTCATGTCTATTACCAAGTCAGAAGAATATTATTTGAGATGAGTGTAGCATTACCGCAAGACTCAAATTGGAATGCTTTTAATAACACATATAACCGAAACGCATACGAGAGAATATGCAAGGAGTTTAACATTGACTTAAATTCAGACTGGAGACAGAAACAAAGCTATAATGATGGGCTAGGAACAATTTATAATTACTGGACACATATTGGTTATCATCCTTTGGTAAATACTGTATACGACAACAAAACGATGAGTTTTACAGTCTATGAGAGTGATAAAACATATCACATTGATTACATTGCACAAGGATCTGAAGCAGACAACAGCTGGTCTACTTTTATACTAGATTGTTCGTCTGGATTTACAAGAGCAGGAGTAGAAAGAATCAATGACAGCATAAGAACATACTGCTGGGCAATTCTTGGTTCACAATCACAAACAAGAACAGATATACTTGGAACTGGAACGGCATTTGATGCACAGAAACAATTTTTAGCAAATGTAGAGGACGCAATAAATAGCCCCATCGACTTGCCCAGTCAAATTTCAAGATATGAAAACACCTTAAAATATGCAAGAAGTAAAGTAAATTTTGTCTATGGTAGTGGATTGTATATGTCTCCGAGTGACATGGAATTAAGAATTGGAACAATACAAGACTACAATAATGAAATTGTAATAGCAACCGATGCACAAGCATTAGGATTGAATAATGATTTAAATCTAAAACCAGTGCCACCAAAAAATATTCAGCCTTTTCAAGGCACCACAATAAAGAAATTTTTACCGGAACATTCTGACTTTGATAAATCAATACATAAAACTGTGGAGCATAACCCACCAGAAATACAAAAAATAGCGATTGAACACGAAGAAAACAAAACAACTATAATTGTTGGTACTATAGTAATAGGTCTTGCTGCATTGCTTATTTACGAGATTTACTAAACCACTCTTTGGCTGCCACATACAACAACCCGGAAACAAACACAAGCAAAGCCCATAGATTGTTACCTAGCCAATTAATAACATTACCTGTTGCAGATAAAAGCCATGCTACTATTGCACCAATAACTCCTGGAAGTGCTGCAGCAGCTTTACCAGCTAGGTTGGCAAGAAGTTTACCAAGATTATGTAGTTGTTTTTTTATCCAGTCCTTGACACTTGACGGGTCAGGTTTTGGAGTTGGAACAGGTGCAGTCCCTCCTCCTGTTGTAGGAATAATGGTATCAACTAATACCCCAATAATCATACCAAAGGCAGTCAAAATACTAACAATAGTAATACCTTGCTCCCTAAACAAGGTTTTGATTCTTTTACCCAATGTTGTGTCTTTTTTTAACACCTTATTTATAGTTTCTTTTATCCTGTTTATTTGACTGCGTAATGCTTCTTTGTTTTCACTTGCCGCTTCAAGTCGTGCACTTTTTTCTTCTTCAAGATCTTCGATGCGATCGCTTATTCTTTTTATTTGAAATTCATCACCATCAGTCTTAGCTTGTTCTAATTTTTGTTTTTCTTTTGCTATATCTTTATCAAGCTCAGTGAGCTTTGAGAGATTATTAGTAAGTTCTCCACGAAAACTTTGCAATCTCTTATCTAAACCTCGTATCTCTCGCAGTGTTAGACTTTCTGGTTGAACAGCAGTTTTAGGATGAGTTTCATCTATTGTATTACTCAAATCACTCTCAATTGTATTTACAGCATCTACTGTATTTTGTACATCTTCAATTGTTGAAAACGTTTGCATTGGTATATTTTCTCCTTTTTTTGCGAGGGTATTTTTTGTTTTTAATAAGGTTGCAAATTCTTTTCTACCTTGAGCCAGTCTAGCAGCCGGAACTAAATAATTATACATTTTTAAAGTGTTTTTGATAAAGCCAACACCATATTTTCCAAGTAGAGTGTTCAGCGCATAAAATTTGACTGCATTATTTCCCCTATGATAAGTAAGTGGAACATCATCTGTTCCCAACTGAACTGCATATAACATTGTTCTACCGTTTTTGTCCTTATCCATTTTAAAATTTTTATAATCAATTTCGCTGATATCCTCATCAAATTCTTTATAAAATTCATCTACTAACCACCGTTTATGTTTAAGCTGTTCTTCCGTTTTATCTTCCCCTTCATGCTGATCAATATAGTTATTTTCATTTACAATTTGTCTCTGAAATTCTGAGTCAGGTTGTATAATTTCGTCTTCAAGTAATTTATCCAAGTCTTCTTCAGTCATATCTTCAATATCGAACGCAGGATTTTCAAATCCTCCTTCAGCCATTGTTTATTTTATTTAATTTTAAAAAATATATTTAAAAAATAAAAACAATGTCAGCTTACGGAAACAAACTCAGCCCTCATAGAAAACTAAGAGAACCTCATGGTGCCAAAGGCATCCACACAAGTGTAGTAATAACTAATAATCCATCAACAATAGACCAAAACCAGCAACTGCTTGTAAGATTTCCCAATCTAAGTACTAATGATCGTACTGCTCGTCTTGCCTTTGAAATAGAACTTTAAAGCAGAACAGACGCCAACGCTACTCTATTTCAAAATCTGGGTAGAACAATTGTAAAAAAAAATGACAATAAGAATAAGTGGCAACGAAGTCATGTCAATAGATGACAGTGATATATATCATTGTTATGTAGATTTATGGAAAAGCCCTACCGAACGATTAAACACAGCTTACCAAGGTATTGGTAAAGCAAACATGTTAAAACATAGAGTTGGTGCGGGAGATGCTTCTTCAGACACCGGTGATGAAGCTATAGAAGCAGCTTTTGGAAATAGATTTTGTATTCCACTGGACTTTGAAATGTTAGAAAGTCATATGCCATTTTATCAAGCGGGGCTTGTTGATAGGTTAGAATATGAATTAACGTTTAACGATTATAACAAAGTTATCAAAAGCACTGATGCTGATGCATCTTATGTAATAAAAAATATCTGCTTGGAATTTTATACGGTTAGTGATGTTGAATTACCCAGACAAATAAGACAGCAAATCAATGGTAAGATGTCATTTATGTATGATCGTATCTTGCGACATAGAAAAATAATAGCAAACAAATCTGATACTCTTTGGAACATCAACATTAATGTACCAGCACGGAGCATGAAAGGTATTTTAATGCTGTTTGAAGACCCAGAAAGAACAAGCACAGAATCCTTTTACAACCCAAAGATTGAAAAGGTTGAAATGACAATAGAGGGAGTACCAAATCAGTTGTATAGTCAGGGCATGAGGGCATATCAACATTGGGATGAAATTAACAAATATTTTGCCTTAACATCAAAAAGAAACAAAGAGACAGAAATAGCAGCGAGGGACTTAAACTTTACCAGTGTTTCTCTTGAGACTTATTTGACAAAATCATATGCTTTGTGGCTTGACCTTAGAACATGTGAGGACAATTTATTACACGGCAGTGGAAGAAGAATAGAAAACGGCAGTGAAGGCATAACTATATTAATAAATAAAAAAGCAGATGCAGATCAAACTTTAAATATTTATATATATATAATACAAGATGCGCAAATCAATTTCGAAGATGGAAGATTCAAAGAAGCAGGATACTAGTTTGCAACAAAAATATCCTAAATATTCACACAGTGCCATTATTTGTGGTCAGACAGGCTGCGGCAAAACAGAGTTTGTTCTTGACATACTTGAACAAGAGTATGTTGGAGTTTTTGAACATATAATTATATTGTGTCCAACCATAGAGTGGAACGAGGCTTATAAAAATAGATCTTGGATAGGTGATGTGAAAAACCCAAAAGATAAAAAAAAAAATTGTCAATCCCGTGAGCAACGGTAAAGAAATGTTACAAGAACTGTTGCGTTTTTTTTCAACAATATGCTGGCCAGCCCACATTATACATTATTGACGATTGCTCAGCCACAAAAGAATTAACAAAGAAAAAAGATATGTTATCAGAGTTGGCATTCTCTGGTCGTCACGCTAAACAATCAGTGTGGGTCATTTCACAGAGATATAATTCTGTATTGAAAGATTTGAGAGAGCAAGCAAAATGGTTGTGTATATTTTACACCAAGGACAGAGATAGTTATGAAAATTGTTTGAGAGAAAATGATGTTATTCCGACGTTGGAGGAGAGAATCAGAATAAGAAAAGCTTTAGCAAAGACTAAATATTCGAAGTTGATATTGAGGACTGACCAACCAACTGGTTATTGGGTTGAATAATTTTTTTCAAAAACAAAAACTAGAGTGCCCATATAATCAATGCACTCAATGCACCAAACAATATCGGTACAACATCACTACTCATGTTTTCCGGGGCTTGTAAAACATACCCTCTTGGCTCACATATAAAATATTCTACGCCATCCTTTGTCACAGAAATTACAGGCGTTTCCTGTGCACCTTTTTCGTACGTTTGTAAAAAATCACTTTCTGAAACACATATACAACATTTTACGTCATCTCTTGTCATAACATCTAGTGCTATTTTATTTTTGTTATAATCACTAATCTCACCGTCTGTTATTTTCAAATCCATTTTTTTCTTATATAATATTTTTTTTTTATTATTACAAAATATATTTATTTTACGCAGGTATAATACCTTTTTTTACAACTGTTGCTAATAGTAATACTAACAGCAAAGTAGCAATGTTAATAGCAATACTGACCATAAATATAGTATTGCTAATAGCATTGCTCATAGCAAAGTAACAATGTTAATAGCAATGCTTGCAGCAAATTAATAATGTTAATAGAAAAAATAGCAATGTTAATAACAATGCTATTAACAATACTAACAATTACTAGTTGCATGAATATCGCTGCTAGTTGTTTTGTATTTTATATTTATTTCAAGATAAAAAATAAGATTATTAATATAAAAATGAATGCGGAAGAACTATTGCAAACTATATCGGAACAGACGGAACCAGATGAATCAAAGCAACAAGAAACAAAAAAAGAAAGATTATCAGCCATAGTGGCTGGCGGTGGTAGTCGTCAATAGTTGGGTAAGGACATACAACTCACAAACATAGATGGCATGCCACCAGATGAAATTAACAAACTTTACTGCAGATATGAAGCACGGCTTGGGGCAAGCATGACTAAAACTTTAGGCAATTCTTTTATTAACTTGTATGTGATGGGAGTATCAAAATATTTTAATGTAACCAATCCACCAAAGCTGATAGAAGATTTGGAGGAAGACCCATTTATTAATCATGCTTTGACAAGCGCTTGTTGTGAGTTGTATTACAGGTATGGAATGTGCTTAGCACCATTTACAGCAATACTGACAACTGTTAGACATATCGATTTTAATAAAAATAAAAATATAGATAATATAAATGGAGAACCAAGAGAGTGAAGTTAAACCTGTTGTTACACAACCTGTTGAACAACAAAAAGGAAAAAATCCAAAAAGAATAGAAGCTGGAAAAAAAGGAGCAGCGGCAAGAAAGGCAAAGCGTTTGCTTCAAGATGTTACAAATCAAAATGCTGCAAAGCAAGATGCTGCAAATCAAATAACAAAAATAACAATAGATGAAGAGGAACCAGAAAAAATCAAAATAAACGTATACAAAAATTATATTCCACCGTGTCTGGTTTTATTAGGCATTGCTGGGTTGGGTTTGTATATTTATAACAAGAAATCTGCTACGCAACCTGTAGCTGTGCAACCTGTTCATGTTGCACCAAAAGACCCGTTTGATTTTTAATAATTTATTTAAAAAAAATAATCATATAAAAAAAATGGCAGCAAGTATTGACGGAAAACAAATTGTAAATATGATGTATCATGCTGGAGTGGAAACACTTCTAACTGTTGGGTATTCTGAAATTGGCAGAAAAATACTAAAAAGACCAGCCCCTAAAGTGGATTTTAATATGACAGATTTTGGGATGCTGTCTGTGGATATAATGTTAGCAATGGCTACACAGGATATGCTGATTAAGCAAGGTATTATTCCTGCGGATATTATGAAATAATTTTAAAAAATATATATAAAAAAATGGCAAGTGCAGTAGCAATGATGATAGGTGGCGCATAACAAACGCATTGGCGTTTAGCGGTTCAAATTATTTCTTTTCGAAAATGGGAAGACATTCAGATGAGGAAAGACAAAGGCATGACAAAGCAGTGGAACAATTAAACGCAGCACAAGTGGAGTGGAATAAAAAAAGAACAGAGAGATTAGATTTTATTAATAAGCAACTGCAAAAAGAGCATCATGCAGAGCAGACTTTTGATGATGTAGACCAAGCTATGAAGCAGTATTATTACACAACTGGTAAACATTTGCTTTTAGAACCGGAGCCCAAGTTGAGTGATTTGTATACACCATCTCCAGATCAACAGAATAGAGAAATTACGTTTATTGTGGCGTACAAATTGATTTCATAAAAAAAAAAGTTTAAAACTATAATTACTTTGGACTTTTTTGGATTTGAAATGACTAAGTTTACTTTGAAAAGACTAAGTCATATGCGTGATACCTATTTTTGTTGTTGTTCTTACATGGCTTCAATCCAAGTGGTCGCATATAATATGGTGGTTTAGCACTCTTCTCTAATTTATCTTTGAGATGACCAGGCGCCCATACTTCACCATTGTCTAATAATGTCAATACCATGGATGGACCATATTCGGTATCTACTATTTTCGTATCTGTAATAGTGTAAATTTTATTTACTTCCAAGTCTGTCCATTTCTTTGTGCTATTTTGATTTTGCTCTTCAAGCAGTTCATCAAATTGTGCAGTTGTGATTTCTATTTTTTCTTTATAGTTATATAAAGTTTATTCTTTAGTAGAAAAAAATGGAAAAGATGTATTACAGCCCAAAAGGATTTTGGAGAGGTTACACAGCAGTTAAAAAATTAGCAAAAGAGGCTGGTGTCAGTGAAAAAAAGGCATTAGAATTTTTAAAGAAACAAGCTGTGTGGCAGATTTATTTGCCTGCGCCAAAGAAAATAGTTAGACCCAGGTTTGATGTTTCTACTAAGAATGGAGTGCATCAAGCTGATTTGTTATTTCTGCCGCATGATACTTTTGGGATTGGTCGTGGACGCAAGACATATAAATATGCATTGACTGTTGTTGATATTGCAAGTAGATACAAAGAAGCAGAGCCACTAACTTCCAAGGATAGTAAAGAAGTTGCTAAAGCATTTGAAAATATATACAGTCGGCATTTAAAATATCCAAAGTTATTACAAATGGATCCAGGCAGAGAATTTATGGGTGCAGTATCGCAGTTGATGTCAAAACACAAAGTAAATATCAGACGGGGCAGAACAGAAATACACAGAGACCAAGCTTTAGTGGAAAGATTTAACAGAACATTAGCTGAAAGATTGTTTGGCTATCAGTATGCTAAGGAAATAGATTCGCAAAAACGTAATAGAGAATGGGTAAAGAGATTACCAGAAGTTGTTAAAGCCATAAATGCGGAGACAAAAAAGCCTCCTCCTGTTGAAACAAAAATATTAAAAGATGATCCTATCTGTATGAATGCAAGTGTAAGATATTTATATCAACCCGGGGAACAAGAAGGTGGAAGACGCAGAGCAACTGTTCCAATGTGGAGTGGAGATATTCACAAGATTAAAAGTTATATGGTGACGCAAGGTATAAGAGTTTATTTTTTGAAAGCACCAGCGCCACAGAGAGGATTTGTCAAAGAAGAATTACTTATTGTTCCTGCTGATACTCAAATTCATAAGTTTTTATAGAAACCGTGTGCATCAGTTGTAATTCCATCTTCTCGGATGTATCTTTTTGAGTAAAATGGTGATAATGTAACTTTGTTTACTGTTATGCCGTATATTTGATGCTTTATTGATCGTATCATATTCATTTCATGGGTGTATTTTTTCTTGTTGAATAATGCATCTTTGTAGTTTTCAAAGTTGATGTGTTTTTTAACTACATATTCTTTTACACCCTTTGCTTTTTTAATGAGTTGTTCATCCGCTTTCAAAATAGAATATAACTTAGGTCTCAATCCAACATACTCAGCTATAGCAACACCAGCACATTCGTCTTTCATTTTGCCTAATACTTTTTTATTTGTATCATCGTGCATTGGGTGATCTTGAGGATAATCACTCAAGTCATACTCATCTTTCATTTCAGCCATGTCTTTGTATGCATCATCTGTTCTGATGTCTACAAGCAAGCTGTCAGTATCTGTGTATAATAAAGTACAGTTATCTCCATACCTTTTTTTCAAAGTATTATAATACCAATCATACATCATATACTTTGATAAATCCAATACTGACATCCCAACATAAATTGGTTTGTTTAATGTTAATTTTGTTTTGTTCACATGTATTGCTGACAATTCATCTGAAAATTTTATACGCCTGTTAAAGTTGGGTTTGGCTATTATTTTTCTTATCTTTTCATTTTCATAGCCGTCAGTTCTGACTAGTTTTATATCAGTCCGCTTGCGTAGATTTTCCATTGTCTTGCCAAACACAGAGTTATTCATAAGTTTGTAAAAATCTGTTTCAAATTTTGATTTAGCTTTTTTCCTAAGTTCTGTGTTTAGGTTTATATATGATTTCATCCATGGTTTTTCATTAAATTCTAATACTCTATGTACTCTCTTTAGCTTCATACCCAAAGATAAGTACAGTTCCAGGTTTTTGTTATGTATCACATATTTTTTCTTGTCCTGAAGATTGGGAACTAGTTGTTCTGTATTTATCATGCTATTATTTTCTAACAAATCTGTTTGGTATTTAGATAACACGTCTTTTTTCACTGTTAATCTTTCCGGTGCAAGTGGATAGTCATTATGTAATTCATGAAGTGCTTTTGGGTATTCTAAATCAACTTCAAGTATTTGTCCTTTACCAAGTTTTGGTTTGGAAAAGTGACCACTTTTCTTTTTCTTTTTCCAAATAAAACCGGAATGTGGAAGTGATTGACTCATTGCCCAACCATATAAATTATTTGCATCAAAATACATTAAAAAGTTATTTTGATCGTTAGGTTTATAATCAGCAACATATGAATTGTTTGCTTTAGCATGTCTTTTTGACACCATACTAATTCCACCTCGCATTCCCTTTTCTAAAAACAAATGCATGTCAATATCTGACAAAAGTTCTAATTCTATTTCAGAATGTTTAAGTAAAGCATCCCAGGATAATCCTGGGGCAGTATAATAGTGCAAAGGATCAAGTTTGTATGCATTCATACATGTGTTTCTAAAAGTTTGAAACACATCGGCCAGCAAAGTTACATCCGTTTTTAGATATAAATCATGATAATCACCAAGAGTTTTACAGTTAAACTCTTTCCATATTTTTTGAGCATATTCATAATCTTCAGTACTTATGTTTTCATCTTCTAAACTATTGTAACATTTTTCTATAGGTGGTAATTGCGTTTCTTTGAATTTTTCCATGCTGTCCATATAATCGTACGGATAAACACCTTTTCGTAAAAGTAACTCCGATTTTTCAAACTGATTTTTAGTAATTTTAAAATCAGATTTATCAGTCGCATCAACCAAACTTGATAAAGACTTATTCGTGAATTGAATACTATCTAAAAATCTAAGTTGGCCAGCACTAAATGATATATACTTTTCAGCATTATTTGGGATGCAAGTAATACTACCAGTCATTGTATGTATTTTTTGCATTATAAGATGGCTGTCATATCCTTTAAGGTTGTGAAATATAACAGGGATTATTGTTTTGTTTGGTTTTAGTTTTAGTTTTAAGTTACAGTTTTTATGTGCGGCACCTCTATATTCTCCTTTAAAATGACAATGATCTTTTACTTTGTAGTTTTTATCGTTGTTTATTATTTTTTTACATATCCAACAGTGTGTTGCTTTTTCATGATCTATTTTATTCTGCGGTGTCATAATTAATGGTTTAGGATGAGCAAATATGTTATTAATGTTATTTTTTTCACATTCCAAATAATTTAAAAACCTTTCAACAGTGTTTTCACCTCTGTAAATTATAGGCTTTTCTGCTTTACCGTCATACCTAACAACTTGATATCCAAATCCGCAAGCTTTATGTACGTTTGTAATTTCAGATTTTTTTCCAAATTTTAAAGATTTAGGTTCAAGTATGCTTTCAAAGTCAGCATATATTGCAAAAGGTACAGGCATTTGTTTGTGATGATTTTTAAATTTGGTGATTGTGCCTTTTTTTGGCATTTCGATTCGGCAGGAGTTTTTGTTAATACCTTCACAGTCTTCTTCGTGTTTTTCAAGTAGTTTTGGTCCTATAAATCCATGAAGACAACGATCACAAAAGTAAGTTTTACCATGATGTTTGTTTTGATCATAAAGTAATTTGTTTAGGTCTTTGATCCAGCACCAATGATATTTTGTTTCTTTTTAACTTCTTCGTGATTATTATCAGGGTTGTAATTATCATCTATGATACCTTCTTCGTTGTTTGGATCATCTTCGTTTTCTGGTTCAACTTCAGTATCTGCAGAGACTAACATCAAATTAATTCTTTTTATGTCCTTCGGCTGCTCTGATATTTTATATGGAAAAATAGATGCCTTTTTAATTTTTTCTGATACTGTATACCCGTAAGCATTAATGGCAAGACTGTTTTGTTTTTCTACTTTTGGAATTTGTGAAATCGGAGTCTGACAATCAATACCATCCATGTTTAACTTACCCATGTGTTTGTTGTAACTAGATATCCTAGTTGGATTATTTTTATTAGGCCACAAAGCAGAAACCAATGCTACTTCCAAGCACTTATTATCTTTATTGTTAACATTTATAATTGCTTTTTTATCAGATACTGCTTTATGCAAAGGAATATATGAAGAACCTTTTAATGGCTCATACTTTGCAAAATTTAAGTAAAACCTAACACAGTGATCAATCTCCAATCCAGATGCTGTGTTTGTAAATCTTTCAAGGCTCTCTTGTATATTTGAAGATGATTCATCGTAAAACTCATTTATTTTTTCAGAGGTTAAAATTGCATTTTGTTCACTGTGTAATACTGCTGTGGTGTATTTTTTGGTATCACCATCATCTTTGAATAAATCTACAGTAAGGTCTCTTGAGTAAATTTTCTAATGTTTGAGATTTAACCTCTTTAGAAGTTTCCTTTGGAACTTCTTTCAATGCATCTACCATCTTTCTAAGCTGATCATTATTAATTACTCCATCCCGGTGTAATTGTAAAATGTAGTGAACGTCTTCGGTACTCATTTTTGTAATATATATCATATTATTTTTCTTTTCTTAATATAAAAAAATATTTATTATAACAAAAAAAAGAAAATGGAAAACACTAAGAAAATTGAAAACATTTGCCAATTTCTCAAAGTTGGAGATCACGAACCTTGTAAAAATAAACCAACAAAAGTTTCAAACTACTGCAGTTTACATAAATTCAGATTAAAGCAAAGTAAAGTTTTACCGTGTCTAAAATGTAAAAAAGGTACAAGTGCAAAATATCAAATTTGTGTTGGTTGTGGTGCTCATATAGTTAGATTAAGACATAGATACTGGGAAGTAGTAAAGCCATATAGAGATTTAATGCGAACAAATCAAACTGTATGATTTTCTAGTAAAAATTCATAGTTTATTATATTCGTGTTGGGTGTAATTTTGATAACTTATAAAAACAATTAAACTTGCAATCTTCACTACCCCCATTTTAAAAAAGTTTTAATAAATCAAGTAAAATGGTGATTTATTATATATATATATATATGTATTTTGGGTGTTTTCTGTTGTAATTTGGAGTGAGCAAAGCAAAAATTCAAATAACAACAGGAAGCCCATTTTACATATATATTGTTATCTAAATTTATTCAACGAGTTCAATAAATTCAATATTAAATAGACATTATTGTGAGATTCTATCTATCACACATCTCCAAAAATGTGATTGTTGTAGCAGCCGATCGTATGTTGCGTCGTTCGTACCACACCGAAAAGTGGATTCGATTCGCGTAACAGTATGTATCGGTTACGGAACATAACGGCCGTATTTAGATAGTTGATGTCGGAATATATTGGCAATAGGTTTTATTATAAGACAGTTGCACTTGCTATTGTCGGATGTATCGTATTGGTTTGATTGATTAAAATCGATAAACGATTGACAACTGGCGCCATGTTATATATATATATAAAGAACACAGCACAAATCTTGTCAAGAGGTAATATTCGCAGAGATCAAATTTTCCGAACTCTATAGCTTTTGCCATCAGCGAATGCTTTAAAGTATTTGGCCTTTTACGGTTCGATGTTTTCAAAATCCGATTTTTAGTATGATTATTAAATGCTGGTTCTCTTCCACGAGGTATATAACACGTATTAAATATGTTACATATTGAAATATATTAAGTATGATATTGGTTTATAGTGCTATAAATAAACAAAATATTGTAATATTTGATACTTATTGGAAGTATACCATTGCCTTATGCATTTAAAAGTTGTTTCTAATTCTGTACAGGTCCTACTCATGGGACAGAGGTCTTCTACATTAGGGAATAAAACCCCCATTAAATTCATTCTTGAGTAAAGAAATGTATCAACTAGCCTGTCGAAATTACAAATTGATCTTGAATTATTGAAAGTTCTAATACATAATTTGACTTATAATAAAACTTAATTTTGGAGAAAATAACCAGGACAAGGAATACATGTATACCTCAGTGTTTAACTGACACGATAATTCAGAGACCTTGGGTTCGAGTCAGGAAAAGTAGATTTTTTCATCACTTGTTGAATTTGGCGCCCAAAGTCAATAACCCCTATATGCACAGTGTTTTTGAGTATGATTTCTAAATAGATTTCTATCTTTCTAAAAGTTAATTTAATTCCACCACCTGATACGTTTGGCTCCCAAAGTGACTTGATTAAAAACATATACACGGCGTTCATACGACGAGCAGGATCGATCGCCATATCGTAGAAATGAATTATCATATATTATTAAGTAACTATTTACCGCCTGTATAGATTAAACCAGTTGTTTCCCTTACACCACAAAACTGTAGAAAATAAGACGTTGGTCATTTAGGTATGAATATTGGATATATGGTTTGTTTTTTACCCTAGGCAATTCGCTTTATTTCGAGGTTTTCTGAAATTTCTGTAATTGCTGCATCTTAATCTTCCAAAAGAAAAAATCACATCGAATGGGACCAACATAATATTTTTTATACACGTATAGTATTTTTTTAACCATAAATGAACGTAAATAAATCTACTCAATCCAAGTATATTTCGTCGCAGCTTCTTGTAATCAACTGATGATATTTGTACTTAAAGGCCCAATAACACAGGATGTAGGTAAAATTTGAGTGAGGTCTTACACAGTTACAAACATCTAATCCATTTTTTATTCCGCAGAGGTTATTCTTTTATCATGATGCACAAACACAAATATTATAGTCACCCATGTTTAACATTATCCCGAAGGCTTTATGATTTTGTCATCTCGGGAATAATACCAGGCCTGATATGCAAATATAAAATCGGACTTTTACGTCTCGTTTCTCCGGTTTATAGTCTTGTCCAAAAGACTGGCGAGACATTTCAATGGGGGAAATGAGAATCGAACCTGCGATCCTATCTTAGCATTTCTACATGTTAACAACCGGAGTGTAGCGCCGCCCTTCTTATATTAAAATACACGTATCAACTTCTAAAATGCTACGTTTCCTGAAGATTTAATTAACATCGTAAACTCAACAAAACTACTGGAACAAAGTTTAACAAAATTCCTAAAACACACAGACGTTCATCAAAGTTACCACAGGCAGTCTATGAAGCTATCAAACTCTCGACCAGTTTTCTGCATTTTCACTTTTATACACACTTCGGTTTGACCAAAAATAAACGTGATGTCGAACGTTTTGTCCAGCTTTGTGCTACCGTCTGGATGCTGAATTATGATTTGGCCTATCATTTTGAATCCTTTATCCGTTATATATGTAGGATAAGCGTCCTCCGAACTATAGATCATCAAATTAGTCTCAGAAATTGCAGCGGGAGTAAATCCTAATTGCTCTATTTCATGGCCAATCATTATCTTAGCGCCTGCCCTCACAAATTGTTGAAATACATCTTTGCATAATTTCGTTCCAGTCGATTCTGAAATCTCAATTTTGGATTCAGGGTGGATGCTTGGATCAAAGGGAGAACACACTTGCACTCCATATGTAAATTTCATTATTCTCGATGAGACGATATCGGGCAAATGTCCAAACCTCACAGCTCCTTTCAGTACTGCCAGTCCCGCTTCATTCGGTATAATAAGCCTTTTGTTCTGAATCTGACTTTTAAATTCGTCTTGAACCAGTTTGCTTTCTCCAAATCCTCCTACGAGTACAATGACACCGACATCTTTCATTCGCTGCTCTGCAAGAATATTTTTAACGTGACAGAGGAGACTAGTTATGGGTGTTTCAAACCACCTCTTGATAATGGAAGCATCGACCCTAAGCTTATCTCCAGAAACTTTGATTTTGTCCCGTAGGTCAGAAGCTGTGATCTTGTCTTCGAGTTTTCCACCACCTTCTCCAAATAGTTCTTTCATTGTCGCCGATACTCTAAACGTAACTTTCCTTGGTGATGATGAGTTTTTTAACCTCAAATTACCTCAGCATACTGAAATAATCTTCCATTTGCTCTTTTTTAAATCTGTCCATAACTCGTTCACCAAACAGATCAGCCAACATCTGATTGTAGTTGCTGTCAACGGCATTGCCTCCCCACGCACCGCCACTAGCTTTGTACACTTCTTTGAGAGTCCCATCCGACTTCTTTTCTTGAACCGATATGTCTGCTGTGCCACCTTAGAAGAATTAGAAATCTCGGTTCAAAATAATGAAGCACGGATTACAAGACAACAGCAATTCAATATAACCCTGCCGGGTCGTACATACATGTTTTTTTTATAGAAATGGTAAAACAAAAACTGTGTCGAGATTGGCTACCTAGGCTGTCAGTGAACACTGTTAATTTAATATTGATGTAAGTACATATGTTTTGTAAGTAAATATTTTACTATAGTGACATGTATATCACTATATAACAGTATAGATAATACATTTAGAAGAACAATTACAAAAACACCCGGCCACATGGGAATATAAGTCTGTTAAATAATGCAAGCAGCCAATATCGAATTGAAATATATTAGTCCATATGTACTTACGTGTATATATGAATACTTGTAAAACAATTTTATAAAGTGTAAAAGACGCAAGTGTGGTAAAAGATTTAAGACAAACAACCAAACTGTTTTCATTTTAACCTCCTAAATCCACCACCATATACTGGATTCCGGAAGCCGAAAGAGACATTTTTTCTTCCGTTGTTACAACCTGACATCATATTGAAGCAGCCTCGGGCTCGAGTGCAATTTTCAGGCGGTTTGTATCAATGCCAGCCTATAAAATTAAACAATTGTTCATAAGATGCATGTGCAAATCAGTATAAATAAATACATTAATATGAGAAATGTCTAAGCAAAATCAGTATTGTTAGATGTTTTAAAACATGTTATATGTTGAGCTTTTACTTATTGTTTGTTACAAGAAGAGGACTTTATAAAACGACATACTTTTACAATCATTTTGCATTATGTTTTGAGCATTTTATTTTTAAATTCATCACTGTTTGTGCTTCAGTGTTTTTCAGAAATAGCATATGGGACTGACAATCTCTCTTTCAAATATTACTTTCGTATCAATAAGTACATATAAACTACAGGACAAGTATACGTATAAACATCCATACTTATACACGAAGCAAGTCTAGGCTAGACAGGTCCAGGCTAATGATGTTCAAAAACAACGTTAGATATTTAGCTGCCAAATCCTCTTGTTTCTAGAGGCGCTATACAGATTTTCTCCGCCAGAAACATTATGGTTCTCGTTTTTGTTAAACGCGTACAATTTGCTAGGTACCAAACGGTTGCTCGTCTGATATCGATACAAAGGGCGCCCACATAACAGTTTGTTGTTGAAACTCATACAGGTAAGTGTCTTTATTTATTTGCATTATGTATAGGCCTTAATTGTTCTAAGTATCACGATCATATATGCTTCTATTAGTACTTGACGTATAGAATACATACAACTCTGTATAAAGTCAAATGCACATAAACTGTTGAGAGGTTATAATCTACAAACACATACACATTGCACGCAAACAACGTTTACCTAAATAAAAAGTACATATTGCATAGTATCCATGTACTTATAATTAAAAAAACATTTATTTTAATATAATGTCAATATCATATCAAAACTTTCGCTAAAAATATTATACAAAAATAAAAGTGTTCCCCATTAATTACTTCATCTTCTAGCGTACAACCAGATATAAGCATACACATAATCGCCGGCTCCCTGCCGACGAATAATAAGTCAAATACTGCTAAACTGCAAATAGCACCCCAATAAAAATACTTATAAATTATAGCAAAACCTCAATAGCGACCTCTAGCATAAACTGTTTGGCGCCGTCATCACAGATTGCGGGTACGGTGAGTACATAGTAAATGTCTGTCTCTTGGATTTCTGTTGTTTGATTGCTGCCAAGGCATGCTAACAGGTGATCTTTTAGGTATCGAATGGACATCGCAAATATGCTCATGGCAGGCATACACTTACCGCTGATGTCTTCTACTTCGATTAATCTTGATATTTTCTTCAATAGAAATGCGTATATACATTTTATAATGTTACCTACTTTATTTTTACAGTAATGCAAATTATATAGATGGAACATCGTTATGAAGTATTATAAGTTAAAACATTAAATACCATCTGATGAGCCCCATTATTTATCTTGCTCCTGGCATATTTCTTAACTTCATATCAAGATCCATTGATGCATTTTAAGTTTCATTAAATGATAACATTTTATGTCTAATCTTACTTAATATATATTATTAAATGTACTATGCTGCCTGGACCGTTAATTTACCAAACACTTGATTTCCACACGTCAAAGTTAATTATGACATAAAACATAGTAAAACAGGTAGGCGGATAGTTAAGTCGTCATTAAATCACACTGATTTGGTTAAAGTTCTGATATTTGTAGATGGCAGTTGTTGTTTTAATCAGGAACATTCCGCCAAATAACGTGTTTCCGTCTTTTTCAATTGTATTTGTACAAACTGAATCAACTGCAATATCTCGACGCATCTTTATGTTCCAAATCGCAAAATGCGCCAGAAGTGTAACTTCTCTCACGAGGACTAAGCCGGTTTTCGTAGTTATGTTGGTTTACGATTTGACAGTAACTGTATTTGTTTGCGAAAATATAATGCATAACCATGTTGTTTCGTAGGTATATTTGTTTTGAAATATAGTTAGTTTAGTGACTGCATAAGGCTTGTGGAGCTTCAAACCATGATCATCGAGCCCATTCTTCGTGGATATAAAGTAGAAGGCTAGGCAGCGATGAAACGTATTGCATCTTACAATACCGCTCATGAGCATGCTAAATACAACCTATACTGCTACCTCATTCTCTTGTTTGCGTTCGTTACTTCCGAAGGATCACATGTTCAGTACTTATTTGAGCACATGTTAACTAATACATGCAGCACATATTAACTAATACATGCAGTACATAAGTGTTAAGAGTAAATCAAGTCAACCTTGATGCTTTATAAGCACAGTGCTTGTCAGAAAACGCTATATAACGTTTGAATTGAATTGAATTGGGGTTTTAATGCGCACCAACACATGAACGATTATATGGCGCCTAACAGGAATGAATATGCCAGGCTCGTACTCCATGTACATCGAGATAAAATATGGAGAATGGGCCTAGAACTTCTCACCTGCAGAACTGCAGAGTTGCTGCAAATTCTATTGTAGACACTCCATTTACGCTGGAGTCACGTTTATTGTTTGTCTGCCACTGCTCTAGTGATTTGAGCGAGATGGCACATGAAACAATGCAGGGGTCAGGATGAAGACCTGTAATGAGCATGAACAAAAAATTATAAAATGAACATGAGTTTGACGACGACTGAAGTAGTTTTAACCACAGAAACGCTACATGTAAAACGTCATGGTTGATCATAATCCCTTACAATTAATTTGGATAAGTAGTGCTGTTAATGAGGTTTGAAGGCTCTAGAGATAGCTACTTCCTGCATAGTGGACAAGGATATCCGTCATTTTACCAGGGCTAGATATTTCCATCTCACCCTAGGGTCGAGATAACATTCGTGTGCACCAACATCCGGTATGCAGGAAAACATGCAAAACGTTAGTAGTTGGCGGCGTCAACGCACAATATTTCTCTGATATGCAAGAAAAACAATCTATCACGAGTATTCGGTTCAGATAGGGAATTCCAACCCTCGGTATACGTGTTTTAATCGGAACCTCGGCACAGCCTCGGTTCTGATAAAAACACTTATACCTCGGTTGGATTTCGCTATCTTCACCGGATACCCATGAAATGTTCCTATAGTCTACGTCAATTAGGTTAATTTAGCTTAATATTTGTGTTAACCGCAATACACTTATTGTAAAATACAGTTTATGGTGGCCTGTTAAGTTTGAACAGTTGTCGGTGGCGTGGATAGTGGGGAATGAGATTAGTCAGTTAAGATGCTGAAGTTGTCTGAGGAGGTCAGATAATCTATGGTCATAGCTATTTTATGAAACTGTTGGGCAGATGTTAAGCACATCCAAGTTAATGAGCAGTAGGTTTACTCTCGAATGTCTGTTTTCATAGATCTTGACAGCTGGTATGGAGCCATAATGCATTATGCACAACCGTCCCATGCAATAGCACGGTCGTTTTTCAGACCTATATTTAGTTCATCGCAAGACGACATTTGGGTCTGCAGGATGCTTATATATGATAGAAAAGATGTTAACACATACTCTCATCTGACACCTTTTGTCATATTCTCAAAACAGGATAATGTTATATGTCTAACATGTCTAACGCAAAAGACATTCCCATGGCATTCCTGGTAGATTTCAGTGCGTGTAATCGTGGAAACACATATCATATCATATCACTTGGTGCTATAATATGGAATTTGGAATTTACCGCAAACAAATGATCACAGAAAAAGCACCGCTAAACCATTTTTATAACAACATTGGTAAAATAATTTAAAACAAATATAGCTGGCGTGAAAATAATAAACTTCTCAAAATGCTTAACATTTGGAACATACCTTTAAATTGGCGATTTATACATTTGCTATACATAACACCTAAATGGAGATATGCTCCGTTTTTGAAGTATTGTGGGCGATCTTGAAAACTAGCTGTTGAGTATTGAAACAAACTTGATCATTTTTTACCTGCAGTGAAGTAGGTCTAATGATGTCTTCTGAGAAGTAAAGTAATATATTTCCTTTGGCATTACAACGCACAATGGAGATTAATATTATTAAAAAATAAAGAATAATCCAACTTTTACAATAAAAACCTACTTCATCGTTGTGTAAAATCATCTTGAATCTCCTAAACAAGTACCAATCATGATGATTGCCGTCTTCAGCGACGTTTGTGTACATGTGCTCAGCCTCAAAGCCGAACGCGCGGAACTGTTTGTTTGGATCCAACAGCACACACGTCGGCGTTTTTGAGAAAGATGAGCTTGTCAGATCCAGCATTCCAGTTTTGATTTGTTTGGATTTTCAGTGGTTTGTCACTGAATGAAAACGCATAGCCGCTGTATGTTGTGCCGAAATCAAACGCGGCTACCAGAAGATGGCTACTCTTGGATGTGGAATAAGCGTGTGCCTTTTTTCTACGAATGAAATTGTCGAATATCTAAAATATACAACACTAAATATTTAGAATTTTGAACAAACTTAACGTAGTATATAACAACGTGCAAAATTATTAATACACCACGTTTAAGGATGCGAACTTAAATGTCTGCCTTAAACATAACATTTTAGTGACATAATTGTAATACCTCATCATATACGCTATGCGCAGTTTATATGTGTATGCCAACATAAATAATTTGATCTATTTTATAATCTACTGGTGCGTTTCCATTGACCGTCAGTGGTAAAAACTTATTAAATAAATGTTCTGTGTTAAAAGCCGCAAAGAAATGTAGATAATAACCTTGTCATTATAATAAAATAACGGAAATGTCGTTTTAAAAGTTTGTCCTGCAAATACTTGATAATTATGCTATTGTTCGGGGCGCTTGTTTCAGTCAAAGGTTTTTCAGAAATAATAAAAGTAAAATTAGTATTAAGTACATTAATGATATTACTTTACCGTTTTGAAAATCGGTTGAGAAATAGATGTTTTACAACCAAAATGCTTTTGTGATGGGACTTTTCCCATGTAAACTCTTTGTTAGCGGAAAATTAAGAAATCTTAGATAACTTCAGGAACATCCATAGTTTGCTACAAAACTTTCAGGATGTCTTAATTTACGTTTGTCCAATACATCAAAATCCTTTTCGGATACAAATTCTGGGGGAAACAAATATCTAGCAGAATTTTGCATTGAATTTTGTCCCATCAAAAAACAGCTTTTGTACGCGAAGATTTTTTTTATATCTCAACCGATTTTGAAAATAAGGTCATTTTATTTACCACTAAAATGTCTGTTTCACTGATATATAACTTATTTAGGTTCTGGTTGATTTTGTCTGAAAAGTTCAAAAACCGTTTGATTGAAACAAGCAGCGCGAACAATAACTATATTGTGCATAACCCTAACAACATAAATGGACATATAACAACGATACAATCATATCACTTTCATCTTTCTCAAGTTTACATGTAGTAATAGAAATGTTGTTTGATCTTTGTTTGAGTGCACATTTAAAGATGAAAACGAACGTGAAACATATTTATAAATATAATTAACGATATCTTTTGCAGTGCCATAAACATTTAACAGTAAACCTATGAAATAAAGATATATTGCTTATGACAATGTTTTATTTCACTTTCGGTTTAGCCTATATTTGTTTATAACAAATTATTCAGAAATACTTGCAAAATGTCTAAATTCTTTATTTCTTTTTAAAATCTTCAATGTATGAACAAAGTTTTAGATACCTGTTTAGTCGTTCGTCGCTGCGTGATTACTTTTATTTTCTTCTCTGAGGGCGCTTCGTGGAATTGTGTTTAAGTATTCGTATTATCACATTATCAAATAGTATGTTTGTACATTTTCCTTTTTGATATAGATTGTACGTAGGTGCATTTCGATAAACACAGAGAGAACTAACGTTTATTTCCTTCAAACATTCGCAACGTTATCATGTTATAATGCAGTATATTGTATTTTACGACAGTTTTATTACACAGCGATATTTACCATGTTTACTTTGCTCTCTTTTTATTGTCATAGGTTTTTTATAGCCTTTGAGCGGGCTAAAGATCCCCTCCACTAAATGCTAATTTTTTGGGTATGGTTTTCTACAAGTTCAAACGGAACGTTTCCAAATGAGGCTTATCTGCCATCTTGGGTGTTTGTGTGTAAAGCACGTGCACATTACGTTAGCATAACAATTTAAATGCAAGGCAATAACGTTGAGTAAATAATGTGCACATGAACAGCGCATGCTACCTATATTAACGTTATTTATGAATTGTTTAATTTAGAGAATCTTTTGAAAATAATGAACATCCCGTTCGTTACCAAACAAAAACCTATCTTTACAGTTAAAATTAACTGAAACGCAAAATGATGTATGCTGGCCAAAATGAAAATACTTTACCATTATCGTGTTTTGAAAATATTTACTAAAAATATCTTCAAAACGAGTTTAATTATCCCTACTTAGAGGGGATATTCCTAGAGCAACATCTTATTGGGTATATGTTTCTCGATTAATTTGTTTTTCTAGAGCTTGTAGTCGAGTTGAGGACTTTAACATTCGTAACCTTTGTATAAAAAACAACTCCATCAGGGATACTGTTACCGTAAACTCCGTAAAGCCTTTGCAAAATTGTATTATCGTAACGTGGAAATTGCAAAGGCCTTATAATATATCTTCTACTATTGCATGCAGCATAAGCTTACGGTCCGTTATCAAGTTTGTTCAAATGGTGACCCTGAGGTCTAATCTGGTCCAAACGTGAGGTCGCATATTTACACAGAGTTATATAGGAAAATCTTCAAAAAAATAGATCTTCTTCGCTAAAACTGTATGAGCTAGGGTTCTAATAGTTCGCACAGTTCGTGTTATAAGCTTATGTCCATCTATAAAAAAGAGTATAATAATGGACCTTTGGAAACGGCCAAAAACGACACATACATATGGCGACCTTGGGGTCAAATTTGGCCCCGCCTCAAAATTTAAAAAAAACTGATAAAAAATGTATTTATCTGAAATTAAAAGGCTTAGAGCTCTCATATATTGCATGAAGCATAATCGTATAGTATTCCACAAGGATTGTTCAAATGGGAAAATATGGCCGGACGGGGCTTCACAGTTTTATATAGACTTATACAAAAGGAAAATAGAGGTATAACATTTACATGTACCATGAGTTCATTGTCCTCTACCAGGTTTGTTCAAATGGTAACCCTAGGGTCAAATTTCCCAATTTGGCAGCGTCTCAGAGTAAAAATATTTAACATAGACATTTTATAGGAAAATCTTAAAAAGTGTTCTTCTCGTAAAAATTTCATTAATATCATGTTACATAAGCTTATGGTTTGTTCAAATGATGACCCTGAGATCAAGTCTGGCTCCGCTCGAGGGATCACATGTTGTACATAGACAATATTTATAGATACGTTAAAAAATACTATTCTCTGGACTCAGATGTGTTTCTCTTACTACAAGCATGCAACGAGCAAATAAAACAAAATTGACAGGATTCTTGTACAAACAGTTAGGTGACTTCGTTTGCATGTTTTTTTGCAATCCTTCACAAAACAGTTAACTGTTGACCTGCTTGCTTATATCCTGCTTTGTAAATACATGTTAGTAGACAAATTAACATCTATGTCGGCACCCATCAATTTCACTGCTTCATCACACGAAATTATACTTTGTCAACGATTTTGTTTGGAGTATGTTTGCCAATAGCTATAACTTGACAGTTATAAGCATTTGCTTTCATGCAATTTAAGTGATTTTAGCGCACGTGAGCCGAAGTATCAAGATAGCTATTGTGAACCCATTTCGTCCGTCGTCTGTCCGTCTGTCAGTCAACAATTGTAAACCACATCTCCTCTGAAACTGCATGGTCAAATGTGACCAAACTTCACATGCATAAATCTGAGGTCAATAACTTCCAAATCTGTTAAAAAGGGGTCCAAGATGTCCGCCATTACCATAAAGGTCCATCAAACTTAAGAATCCTCTCTTCAAGAACCACTGAACAGACTTTTTTTTATTAATGACTGCCAAACCCTGGACTATCAATTTTATTCAAATAAAGTCACAAATGGCCATGCCCCGAGGGTCCAGTGATTGTATATATAGATATTTTGTATGTTTTACATAGATTTATGTAACAAACACTTGATAAAATTTCTCCCCCAAAACCACAAGGCATAGAAATCTCATACATTGTATGTTACATCAGCTTACCTAAGTTATTCAAATGTTGACCCTAGAGTCAAATCTGACGGCGACCCGGGGACCTCTATTTGCATAGAGTTATATATTATTCTCTGAAACTACAAGAGTCAGAGGTTTAATAGTTAGATACCATGAACTTAAACAGTCATGTTAATCTCAATCAAACCGAGACTGCAATATTTCGTATTTATCGTGTTCGGCCGTTTCCAAAGGTCCACTCTCATACTCGTTTAGATATACTTATGTAGGGAAAAGCTCTCATATATTGTATGAAGTATAAGTGTATGGTCCTTTACCAAGTTAGTTCTGATCCCATCCCAGGGTCATATTTTTACATAGAGTTATATAGGAGAATCTTTAAAACAATGTTCTCTGAAACTACAAGAGCCAGATGTTTAATATAATTATGCATATGGTCCTCTGCCAAGTTTGTTCAGATGATGTTCCTAAGGTAAAATCTAGCCTCGTCTTGGGAGTCTCATATTTTGCATGTAGCATAATCTTATGATCTTTAATGAGTTTGTTCAAATGGTTATCCTGGATTAAATCTGGCCACGCCCTGGTAGTCATGGAATTCATAAGAGTTATATAGGAGAATCTTTAAAAGATCTTCTCTCAAACCACAACAGCCAGATGTTTAATATTATGCATTTACCATAAGCTTATGGTCCTCTGCCAAATGTGTTCAAATGGTGAGCCTAAGGTAAAATATAGCCACGTCTTGGGAGTCTCATATATTGCATGTAGCATAAGGCGATGGTCCTTTAGTAAATGTGTTCAAATGGTAACCCTAGGTTAAAATCTGACCACGCCCTGGTAGTCATAGATTTACCTAAGAGTTTTATAGGAGAATCTTTAAAAAATCTTCTCTGAAACTAGAAGAGCTATATGTTTAATATTATGCATTTACCATAAGCTTATGGTTCTTTACCAAGTTTGTTTAGATGTTGACCCTGGGGTAACATCTAGTCACTCCCTGAGTCTTATATTTACATGTAGTATAAGCTTATGTTTCTTTACCAACTTCGTTCAATCGGTGACCTAGGGTAAAATCTGGCCGCGCCCTGGATATCATAGATTTACATAACAATTATAAAGGAAAATCCTTAACATATCCTCTTCTCTGAATCTATTTGAGCGTATTTTCCTTAAACTCCCCGAAACTACAAGAGCCAGATGTTTAATATTTTGAATTTACCATAAACTTGTAGACCTCTACCCATTTTGCTCAAATGGCGACACTGTGGTCAAATTTGACCCCAACCCAGGAGTTACATGTTTTACATAGACTGCTCTGCGAAGGTTGAGTAGTGAAAAAAGGGCACAACCAATCATTTCCACCGAATGACCTCACATTTTCAGACTAGCCTACTGAAAGCATTATGGGGTTCACTTTTGTGACTCACTTACGTTGAGCGACTCCCGGAATGTTTCACAAAAGCTCTGATATTTTGCATTCATCATTATTATGGTATTACTAAAGTTGTACAAATTATGATCCTGGTGTTAATACTGACCAGGGTCCAGATGATGTTTTATAGCAAAATACAAAAGTTTCTTCTGAACAAAATAATAAAATAACTACCTTATATCAATGGAGCATCCACAGCGATCGTGGGCCTCATGTTATTACTTGCATTTATCAAACATTTTCGAATGGATTGTTCCTTAGCTTCATATGCTCATAACAACTGATGATCTTATGTCTCTCTACATCCCATATTGTTGATTGCCTAATATGTTGCAGAATAATGGCTCTGTACATGTGTTTTTCTTAGAATTGTGACATTCACGTCGACGGTTTTCATGGATTGTTATTAGACTTGGCACACTTGATGATATGATGTATATCCTTCTCAAAGGTTTTCGATTATGCACATTTCTCTTTCACAGAATTATGGACCTTTTTTTACTTATATACAAAAGCGCGAGGGTATTCATCACATTCAGTGATAGTTCTAAATAATTCAACACAAATTTACGGTTTGTGCACGCCTCTTTTACCTTACCTGGTATCATCATTTACTGAAGTAGAAATACAATCATATTGTATTGATGAGCATTACATGATGGCATCACTCATTAGTTGATATTACACATGTTTTGTATGAAATGACATACAACTGACGTCATTGGCTAATATATAATATCCTGGTATAAATCACTGTGATTGGAGTGATATACAATGTTGTATTTTATTCCACATGTTCACACACGTCGCACGATTATTGTTTATCGTCTTCAAGATAACCTGTAGATTGGCTGTTAAACAACAATTCATTTAGTCATTAGTCCCTTTTGGGGATTTGAACCAAAAGTGAAACATAAGTCCGAACACGAGGTCATTTTAAGCTTTTCAAGCTTTTGAAGTGCAGCTGAAATAGATCTCTGTAACTAATGCTTTAAATTATGTCTAGACATTGTAGTAACTTACTCTGATATCTCGACAATGCATTAACTTAATCTGATATCTCGACAATGCATTAACTTACTCTGATATCTAAACATTGCAGTAACTTACTCTGATATCTAGACATTGCATTAACTTACTCTGATATCTAGACATTGCAGTAACTTACTCCGATATCTAGACATTTCAATAACTTACTCCGATATCTAGACATTGCAGTAACTTACTCCGATATCTAGACATTGCAGTAACTTACTCCGATATCTAGACATTGCAGTAACTTACTCCGATATCTAGACATTGCAGTTACTTACTCTGATATCTAGACATTGCAGTTAATTACTCTGATATCTAGACATTGCAGTAACTTACTCTGATATCTAGACATTGCAGTAACTTACTCCGATATCTAGACATTGCAGTAACCTACTCTGATATCTAGACATTGCAGTAACTTACTCTGATATCTAGACATTGCATTAACTTACTCTGATATCAAGACATTGCAGTAACTTACTCTGATATCTAGACATTGCAGTAACTTACTCTGATATCTAGACATTGCAGTAAGTAATTCACTCAGCCTTACTAGTCTCATAAAGCAAACATTAGTAGTCTAGCTCGATAAAGTAAACTTATCGGGTTTAAATGTGCATATCTGCATGATAAATAGATTTATATGAGAATTGAATATTATTTATTTCCAGAAAGATTTATGTGAGATTACCATGTGTACCTTTATGGTTTAGAGATTCTAAACTGTATGCCTCTTTAAGTGTAATCCCATTGGAATTGAAACGTAGTAGGAGTTAAGCGGACAAGAAAACGGGACAAACGGACATACGGACGTACATACATACTGACGGACATAACGGCAACTTTATGCTCTCCCGAATTTTCAATAACAATAGCTTTCAGAACAATTGATAGATTTAATGAGAAATGAAATGAACTTATACTAATCTTATCGAGCATATCTAGAATAAGTTTCTTTTAAAATCAATGGAAGTTTCTTTTTCCGCCTATTTTATTTTATTTTATTATCTTATATATATCATTATTATAAAAAATATTTTTTTGTATTTTCTAAGCAATCTGTTTCAGATAAAAACAATTGTATATACTGAAAGGAAAAAGAAACGCAACTCGAGAATTTCCGCTATATATTGTATATACTGCACACTTAATTTCACATAATATTCCAAAAAAAAGAAGTTTTGTAAAAAAAATGTTGCAGTTAGTTAGAGAAAGGACACAACTGTGATGTTGTAGACGTTTTAATCACAGCACACTTTATAACAAGAAATCCATAAATGTTGAAGTTCCTCTTTGAAATATTGTGTCAGTTCAGTACTGTATTTAACGTAAAGAGTTTGAAACATTGTGCATCCTAAGTTTGTTCACATGCTTGAGCCAAACGCGTACTCTGTCAATAATGAAACTTTGAAGGAATACTATTTGCTGTGTTACGTGTTGTTTTACTTTTTTTCCGAAAGGAAAGGTATTACGTAACCATGAACCATTCGATTAACAGCAGCATATTGTACATACAATATATAGCGGAAATTCCCGAGTTGTGTTTCTTTTTGTCATTGTGTGTGCCAGTGTGTATATAAGAAGGAAAACAATCCGCTTTTGAAAATATGGACTGAATACAACATAAATTATCTCCCATTCTTTAATATTCAAATACATAATTGTGGCAATGAAAGGAATAGAAAAAAAAATCATAGCACTGGTTGGATTAAATTGTAATATACTGTGTTAATGTATGAATATTATGGTAGATCTATAGCCGAAAATAAATCATATTACCACACCTTTTGTTGTTCGTATTGTATGCATGCAATATGAAGAGAATTTCGATTAGATAAGTAGAGAAACTTGTTCGTTTCCTTCCTGTGAATATTTAACTATATCCATGAGACATCAAAGTTTATTCAGTTTTTGGCGATATTGATTAGTATTCAATTAATAGTTATTTACAATATCGATTGCATTTAGTACACAGTTATTAAAAAACATCGGAGTGTATTTAGTAAACAGTATAATTTTATTGTGATATCGGAGAATATTCGGTATATAACAAAGAGTTGGTTTGGTTGGTGATTTCGTAATTATATCGGTGAACAGTTGTTGACGATATCAGAATTTTTCAGTAAACAGTTGTTGGCGATACCATATATTCATTAAACTGTTGTTGGCGATATCGGAGTTTATTCAGAAAACAGTTGTAGGCGATATCATATAGTTGAGTGCATTCACCAAATATTTGGTTTGACTATGGGTTTTGTAATATATTCAGTAAACAGTTGTTGGCGATATTGGAGTTTATTCATTGAACAGTTCTTGGCGATATCGGTGGTTAATCAATAAAAAGTTTTTGACGATATCTGAGTTTATTCAATAAAGAGGTGTTGGCGATACCATAGTATAGTCAATAACTAACTGTTGGCGATGCCCGAGTACACTCATTAAAATGTTCTTGGTGGAGTTCAGTCAGTAAATAGTTTTTTTTAAATGCTGGTATAATAATATATTCAATAATCATATGTTGGTTATATCGGAGTTTATTCAGTAAACAGTTGTCGACTGTTGTTGGCAATGTTGACGATTTCAAAGTATATTAGTTAAATAGTTGTTGGCGATATCGGTGTTTTTTTCAATAAACAGTTGTAGGCGATATCGGAGTTTATTCAGTAAACATTTGTTGGTGATAAAGTAGTATATTCAATAAACTGTTTCTGGCTATATCGGGGTGTATTCAGTATCAATAATTGTCGATATCGGAGTAAATTCATTAAACAGTTGTTAGCGATATTTGAATGTATTCAGTTACAGCTAGTTCGCGATATATCAGTGTACTCAGTCAACTCGTGTTGCCGATTTATTTGTGTAATATTGTTATCTAAAGCGTTGCCGACAATGTTGTGCTGTATTCAGCGAACATGCACATTTAAAACAGTGCTTGTTCCTTTGACTTGCTTATCATATCATCGCAATACTTCTTCACCTTTACCGCTCTTGTGTATTCGCATTCTTTGTTGCTTGCGACTGCCATACTGAATGCTTCTGAGCCAGAGGTCCAGTCTTCCATCAACATGCAACAATATCCATATAAAGCGTACGTCCGTGGTAGTTTGATTTCGTCCACGTGGTTTTTAAACTTCATAAGCATATCGTTTATGTTTGCGATTTCTTCTGTTCTCTTTCTTGCATCACATGTTTGGGTATTTGCTTCTCTCTCCTTTCTTACATCATTTGTGTTAGGGCTTGCTTCTGTGCCCTGCTCCATATTATAGATTTTGTGGTTTGTTTTTGTTTCCTTTCTGGTTTCATAGCTGTTAGGACTTACTTCCGACTCCTTTCTTAGATCATAATTGTTAGAACTCTTTTCTGTGTCATTTATTATACCATATCTGTTGGGACTCGCTTCTGTCTCCTTGCTCGTATCACAAATGTTGGGACTCGCTTCCTTTTCCTTTCTTACAGCACATGTATTGGGAATTGCTTCTGTCTGCTTTCTCATATCACAAACGATAGTACTTACTTCTGTCTCCTTTTTCTTCAAGCAGTCGATGATCAGATAGTAGGCCAGCGATACAGATGGAGACGAGAATGAGTTGTGCTCTAGTACCTCAGCCTGAAGCACCTCGTCCAGTATCATCAACTCAGGAGCATCATACACGATGTCACATTTTTTGTTGTTGGCTTCTATAATCTTCTTTGACCACGCGATGGCCTCATCCAGCCTATTTTGTTTTATCAAAAACCAAACATAGTCACAGCTTCCCGCTGATTGGACTTCGCTTTCAAATCTAGACTTAAATCCGGAGTCGGCCTTCGCAATATATTCTTTGTGCTTTTCTGATTCTCTAGGATATCTATACGAAGCAGCGTGACACAAGCTGGGAAGGTTGCCTTTGCATTCATCAAAGTCAGTGTCATCCATGTGCATCGCAATAGCTTGCTCTAAAAATCCGACACTTGCACTCGCGTCTGACATGTGGTACGCGACATTCCAAAAACAAAACTCTCCGAAGGTTTCTTCAGTGAGATTGTTTTTTATTAAAAGAGAATACAATTCTTCTGCAACACGGACGGCTTCTTCGTATCTACCTTCAGTTATTTGCATTGTCATGTTCTTTGAGCTGACTGGAATAAACGCTTCAAGAATGGTGCGTCTGATGTCTTTATGCTGCGGGTATACTTTTATATCCGATAGGACTGGTTCCATTAGGTTTCGAAGCGTAATGTCATAGCAGGCAAACCCGACTATTCTATGGTCGGTGAAGTCAAGGACAGGGGCAATTGGATTAGAACGTAGTCCTAACATGGTCTTGCTAATTTCTTGTATCTCTTTATCAGACAAGTAATCGATCAGGTTGTTCTCAGGAATAAAAAAGCTGGAAATTTTCTTCGTTTTCACGCACTCGATGGTTAAGTCCAACATGTAGAAGACACACGCGCCGATGTTCTCCTCCCATGCTGACACGGGAAGTTGTTCGCACGCATATAAGAATATTGTTTTTAAATGGTAGGACGTAATAATTTCCATCGGCCGTATAACTTGATTATACAATATTTTGATAAAAACGTACGCCTGTCTCTGCTGATCTGTAATAATCTCTCTGGCTATTCTTCCCTCAGTCGCAGCAAATGATATCCTCCATTCGTCATTTGGTGAAACGCTGAGTCTGTGAGCTGCTGCGACAATATGACATCCATCTTTGACCAAAGAATCGATCATCGCTTTGCTCAACCAACATTTATCTCGCTGACGTTGTATCCAATCGGCTGCAATTGTGGGCCATTCTTCACACGGTAACGCCACAACTTGATCAGTTGATATTGATTTATCACGTCTAAACACATGCGTCTTGGTTGGTATTGGATCCTTGTTAAAGGTTTGTATGGTTGTAAGAGCGGGACCGTTAATTCCAATTCCGTCCGATTTGGTAGTTTGGTCATCCAAAGCAATTCGTTGTAAAAGCATTTGCTGTTGAAGAACCTCATCTCTGTTTTGGTACTTTGGAATATTGGAATCTTTCGAAACATTTACCTTTGCATAGCCAGGATGCATTCCCTCGTTCTCAATGAGAGCCCAATATTTACCTGTTGAACATTTGGTAGGCTGGAAGGTAACTGGATATTTAAGCCCAACTATCATAACATCTATGTCTGTGTTTTCCTCTAAATGTACGTCCATTTTTGTTTCCCTTAGTACTACAGGAGGCATATTTAGGCCCTCGGAAAGGCTTCCGGTAGGTAAGATAACTACGTCTTCCTCTTGTTTCGCTTGTATGACATCATAGCGTTCGTTAAAACCTTCGATGTAATTTATACATCTGTAACGACCAATAAGACGTACCGGAAGTAATTGCTGTATTACAAATGTCAGATGCGCAGTCGGAATAGAAGACTTAAAGTCCACATCCTTCATCTCAAACGGCAGAGTGGTATTCATCCCTGAAAACAAAACACCTGGATATAACACTTTCTTTTGAACACGTGATAGGTTAAACAGATAGTTATTCACAGCAAACAATAAATTCATGTTTACTGTATTTACTGTAAATATAAAACGGGAAATGCCGAAAGTTACTTGCTCTACATATAGACACAAATTGTGCCTCCATGTCTAATAAAGTGGTTAAAGTAGGATATTTTGAAAACCGTTCGACATATTTATTGATGAATATATTTTGTATTCGGTATAACAGGTTCTATTCTCATTTAACCGTTTAGAAAATACTTTACAGGTAAAAAAACGCACCTGTGATAAATAATTAGGGACTTTTTCTTTTCAATGTTTGTGGTAATAGTTATTCTCTGTGATTCAGAACACACTATGGGTTAACATGTATATACGTGTTTACAGACGTATTTGGTTTACAGATGAATTTATGTTTATATGTGTTTTTATGTGTTAAAAGTTTAAGTGTTTACATGTGTCTATGTGTCTACATGTCCCTATGTTTTACGTGTGTATATGTGTTTACGTGTGTTTATGTGTTTATTTACAATGCATATTTTGCACGCAGAGGATCTTATTTTGTTGTCGTCTGTTGAAAAACGGTTTCAAGGTTGCTTGATAAATTATTTGAATATTGTGCGCAGAATTACTTTACTACAAATTAAAGGAAAACCGAAAGCTCTCGAAGACCAGATATAATTGTAATTATTATAAAGCCGTTGAACATACTACATTATACAAATATTTAGGAATTATATATCCTTATCAGACCGTTTCTCAGTCTGTTAATTTAATCTGATTTATACATGCGAGCAGGTAAATCACAAGTCAGGCTCACTAAATGTTTCAAAAGTGCCAATTCGGAAATAAGTATCTCTTTGGTCACACAGTTAAGCATATTCTCCTGAAATATACTCAGTTGCAAACGAAACTGGACACTTTGAAAAAAATACTTTACACCCTATCCACTTTATCAAGCGACAGTCACTTAATGATTCGACCTATTGAAAAACAAATGACAACATGATATTGGCAATGGAATGATAAAACTTTTATACCAAACATGACATATTCTTTTGGAATTTGTCAATTGAATTCTAAAAAAACTTTATATAATTAAATCTAAACAAAACTCAGAGTCCGCTTTCTTTTTGCAACTGAGTATATGAGGTACACTTAATACAACCTCTTGTTTACATTGCATATTTTTATACTCCAGCTTACCTTATCTGTTGAGCCTCACAACCAGCTTGCTCGACCTAGATGTGTTTGTTCTCATCCAGAAGCAGCTTGAGCTGAAAGAAATACTATAAATGGAATATAACCGCCATACGACTTTCAATACAATACACGATGTCACAGAATTTCGTTTGAAAGTTCGATGAGTGCAAGTTTTAACATAATCGTGATATCATGAGAAAGAAAGTAAAACGTAATCATAAATTACAGTGTCTACGGTGTTATATCTGTGCAAATATTATAAATAATTTAAGTAGTAAATCTTTGAAAAAATATCGATCGTTTAAAGGTGGTTTTATTACTTAAAGAAACAATCATAACGGCAAACTTATACTACAAAACCGTTTATCAAAACTCTCTCAAGGTTTTCAGCTCATATTATAATGTGTATTTGTCAATTAAAAGTATAGGATTTTTCATGCGTTCTTATAATACCCGTGATTGAATATGCGTAAACAGAATTATGAGTTAATTCAATGCTCCAGTTTAAGGGTTTTGCCTGGTTGGTTAAAGCCATTTATATTGTGTCTATATAGGTTGGATTCTCAAACTATGTAAGTTATATATAAACCCCGTCGTCTGTAGGTTTAGAAACGGTGAACACATGTAACATTTGACTGTTGTTGACAGGATAGCTACTTTAAGAAAATGTTCTTTTACATTCGATTTAACGTATGTTTCTTATAGAAAACAAAACAGCCAACCGTTAGAACACAGACGCTTTCGAAATACAAAAAAAATATACAATGAACGAAATAATGTGTAATTTAGTGTAGATATTAAACAAAGGAAATACGTACCTGTTAAGTCGTTGTGCAATATATTAACTTCCTTCACAGAGGGCGCTTCACGGAGTTGACACTATATCGATTTCTTTTACATGTTCAATAAACCTTAACCTGCTCGTTATTGATCGTAACATATCTACCTCAGTTTAAAAGAGCAGAGTTTAAAGGTGCAATTATCATTTGAAAGGAACATAATCTAACTTTGAATGCCACTCAATGAGCGATATTTATGAGAAAGCTCCATAAAACAAACATAGGTAAATAATAGATTGGATTTATTAAACATGTTGGATACAATGGTGTGAGACGAGTCACTGCCGAGCCAACAAGCTTAATAGATTCGCTATCAAATAGACACGAATGTACGCGAGATTCAGTTTATAACACACCACCAAAAATGCAACATAACGCACATTTAAAAATGATATGCTGTTTCGGTTTACTCCGATCGTAGTTATTTCTTGGTAATGCATTGTTATATTGAATATTATCTAGGGTATGGCTTAATACAATACTTTGAACTTCCTTTAACAAATAAAAAGCATACGTTTACAAAATACATAACTTTCTTGATAATTATTTATTGTTTTTAGAACAAATATAAAACCAAAACACAATTAAGAAAATCCTGCTTTTACGTTTACTACAACAAACTTTATTGGACGAGCCTCATCATCTGATCAAAAAATCAAATAACACCATTTTCTCATGCAATTGTATGTCTAACAGTGATTTACCATTACCTATTCAAATTCTCTCTACTCCTCCCCCCCCCCCCCCCTACCACCCCCCAACACCCCCCCCACCCCACCTTCACACCCACAAAAATCATAGTCTCGAAATAGATCTTTAACATACGAAGAGGGAGATACATTTCTTAAATTGTATAATTTAACGAATGTGAGCACAATGAATCATTACTAGGAAACAATCGTAATGTTTAACGGGACTTAAGGCAGTCTTGAGTTTGTGTAAAACTCCCGGAGTTCCGTTAGTTTTTCTTCATAATTTGCATATTGAAAATCATTATTAGTAATTACTAAAACTGCACAAAGCAAATTATGTTGTCATGTAACTAATTATTACTTATATTGCCTCAATAATCATGATAACATAGTTAAACCTATTGTAAAATAACGAAGAAAACATTAACAAGAAATATCACAAATAAGTGACAAATGTCCTCGAAATATTTGACTCATTTGAAGTTTGACCTCAATTTGTGACCTTGGCCTTTGAGGTATGGAACCGATTCTTGCACACGACACACCTTCTCGTTGTGGTTACCATTTGTGTGAAGTTTCATGGAAATCCCTTCAGTTCTTTCAAAGTTATGGCTGAGACATTCTTGATTCCGATGGTATTGCTTCGAACGGAAGGATGAACGGACAAACACAAGGACGGTGCGATTACTATATACCTCCCTTCGGGGGGTACTAATCGAAACTGTGTGTTTAATTATATGCAATCATTGTGAAAGTTAAAATGATACTGAATAAATCAAACGAGGCGCTTATTTTAATGATTAATATATCTTCAAGATCGCCGAGTGTTCCTTTAATGTGTTATTCAAATCGATAATATTATACTTATAATGGGATTAATCGGTGCTACACCATAACGGAATTTCGAATAATTTGCACTGCGATTGACGAATATCCATATATGCATGTTTTGCCTGTAGTAGCCTTTGTTAAAATCGCGGTGTAAACATATCTACATTTAAAGGTACGATAAGAACTATGTAGACTAAGGGTTCAAGTGTGTAAGCTTTTGTCATTTAATTTCTTATATATTATATTGGCTCCATATTTTTAATTTAAATGTGGCATGTATTTACTAAAAATCATTGTTAATTACTTCGTCAAAGGTGTAATCTATGTAATGCTGTTTTGAGATCTATCTATTTATTTGCGTTTAATACATGCAGCAGTATTAAATTGTTCGCAGGTGTAGGGGAAAATGTGCAAAATCACAGTTTATTAAGACGCTTGTAATGAAATGTTAATCCTATCTGTATTATGGTTATGATTAAAAATATGGGGGACTAACAATGAATATTTTAATCATTCTTAACATTACTATCGACAATTTGTGTATATTATAGTGTTATGAAAACTATGTGATAAATATTGTGCAATAAATATTAAAAACATCTCCAATAAATCTTTAAATAATGGTGTTTACATGATATGTGATTGATTTTTATAATGGCGTTGTCAATTTTAAGTCGGACTCTTATACCTCAACACAAACCTATACTATTTGGCAATTGTAGACGATGGTCCTTAAGTTTGGTTTGATTAGATAGGTGCTATCTAAAAATAATATTAAAAGCAACGTCTTAAACTCCTTCACGTTGGAATATTATCAAGCATGCGACTACTATACGATAAAACAAAGAGTCTTAAAAGGAATGTGATATCCAGGAAAGGATCGTCATACTATATAAGATGCCCAATGAACCATAATAACACTATTAATAAAAAACATGTATTTCATATAAGTTTCATCTCCATATATACAAATACAATAACAAACATTAAAAAAATCAAAAGCGCTAAGGCTATTTAAAAACATAATGCTTTTTAAAAAACAATTAAAATATATATGCACAAGCTTAAAATTGTTTATATGTATTATCTCTTCTCTTCTTTAATATATCACAGATTTTGGCAGACATTTGAATTAATCTATTGTCTTTGCAACTTAATACAAAAGGTTTCTCAGAACTCGAGTTATATCTTAGATCAGAATTGTCAACGCAAATGTTTGCAAAATACTCTTGTCTGATATCCTCATACAATGGGCAATTAATTAATTAATTAATTAATTAATTGTATTAACACAATGATGACATTTTCGCTCACCAATAGGTAAGCGTTCATTACGTCGTGTTTCAATGCGACTCGGTGCTACACCACAAAGGAATTTTGAATAATATGCACTGCGATGTGTACGAGACATTAAGCATTTTAGTGAGAGTGAAGAAGGGTTATCTCCCTGTCTACTAGGTTAGGTGTTCCTACTTGGATAGGTATAACGAGGCGCCTTGCCTACATGTAAGGAAATTCTCCTGGGAATTCTCCTGTCAGAGTATAAATGGAATTGCCAGAGGTGTTCAGTGACAACTGTAACATCTGTGTCACTTGTCAAACGTGTTTAAAACGAATGTTTCTTTTATAGTTAAAAAACATATACAATTAAACTGTTTTATGAATGGAAATATCTCGGTGATTTTGATTGTAATATGCCACATTGCTTTTGATTTGCTTCCCAATAAAGATATAGGTGAACTGAAAAAAACGCGTGACATTGTGTTTTAAGAAGGACTGGATAAGGTAACTGGTATTAATACGCCACGGCAGGTGTTCTCCTCCCGTGACGAGATCGTACCGCTCCAAGGAACCGCTTTGGAGGTGTATACGTCATAGAAAATAGGTGCATGTTCATCATACATTCGTTATAATATTGTTTATTCTTGGAGTTTTGAGTTTCGCCTGGAGTTTCTCCTTTCAGTTTGTTCCATTGCAAGAGTAGCTTCCAACTCCTCCACTTTCCTGATTTCCTTCTGGAATAACATCTTGTATTGGTATCTGTTGATCATGTTCAGTGTATCGTGTGCGACATTGACCTGGCGTCGAGCAAGACAGGAACTCAGTACTAAAATTATAACTTTTGTTTTAAAGATAATACTATTAAAATAAAAATAAAAAAGATAACAATATTCATCATTTATAATTGTTAAATAAAATGTGTTAGAAAAAGAAATAATATCGAATATTTTAAATATTTTTATAAAACGGCGGATACGGAGGTGATATAAACAAATCCGATTGAAATCTACACTGTTCTATAACATGTTTTGTTTTTAAAATTAAAAATACACCTGCATTAAGTTTAGTATTGAGACTTATTATATTTTCATCATGGATTACACGTATTTCATAGAGCTAGTTTCATGTGTGTTTTTATGCGTGTTATTAGTTGACTATGTTCTGTTTTTTGTGAATGCTACCTTTCTTGTTCGACTTTCATACCTGTGATAACATTATTCGTTTCATGCTTGTAAATTACATAAATAATCTGAGATCTAATATTCTGATTGTATACACATTTACTCGCATATTAATATATTAACAAGATCACAAGGTTTACTTACAATATTTGTAACTAAGAAATTCCATTTCGTTTTTGGCTATGCTTATTTCTTCATCAGATGATGGAATCTTTTGCTTTTCGCAATGTTTGAGACATTCATCTATGCCATGAATTTTGTTAAGCATGTCTGTGTTTGTTCTTTCGTCACAGTCTAGTGCTTCGCTTAACTTCTTTTTAGCAATGGTAACATTTGCCTATATAAAACAAATACATACAATGTATATACAGTCTGAAAATACCAATAATAAAATGCATTCTGCAAACAATAAATACTAAAAATGAGATCCCTTGGAAGCAACAAATACAAAACAAGAGATAACCGTAGCAGACTCGGTTTTGTTGAATCTGTTCATGACAGGTAATGAAGGTGCAACACCTCTCACACCTCTTAGCATCGGATTAAGCGATATAATACTTTAAAGACAAAACGACTGGGCTTGATGATCCCAAGGACCAACAAGGACTACTGATTTGTAGTCGCGGTAACTTTATACGTGTTGTATGGGGCGCTTCTTCCAGCCAAAGGTTTTTCTGACTTTTCAGACAAAATTGAACTTGAAACTAAATAAGTTGTATCCCGGTGAAACTGACATTTTCAGTGCTAAATAAAAAATAAATTACTTTTCAAAATCGGTTGAGAAATAAAACGTTCGTGCGAAAGCTGTTTTTGATAGGGCATTTTCAATGCAAAATTCTGCTGATCAAAAATTAGAAAAACCTTTTTTTTTCAGAATTTTTATCAGAAATGATTTTTATTATGTTGGACAAACTTAAATTAAGATATCCTGAAAGTTTAACAGCAACCTATTGAGGCTAACTGAAGTTATTTGAGATTTCTTATTTTTCTGCTGTCCCTGCCACATGGGAAAAGGCCCATCAAAAATGCAGTTTGGCTGTAAAATATTTATTTCTCAACCGATTTTCAAAATTAAGGCATTTTTATTTACCACTACACATGTCAATTCAAATGATATATTATTTATGTGCATATTTTTAAAATTACTTATTTTTTCGCTGAAAAAAACTTTAGCTGAAAGAACAATAGGTTAATCGTAGTATGCAGCACTGATAATAGACTACTGGTACACCACTTATTACAACATATTATCACGACTCCCTTTTTGTGTGGATTAGGGTAAGGAGAGAAAGGTGTGTACACTCTTACTTATAATATATGTATATGCTACAACGTGGCTTTAAAATGAAATACATATAATAAATATAATGAAAATCAGAGAGACAAAACATCATCCTAAATATGGCTTCATTCAGACACAGTTAAAACTTTTATATTATCATATAAACGTGACCTGTGATTACTGACGTCAATTTCACACGTCATAAGTTTGAGTTCAGAGATGAAAGTATTTTGAGTTTATATTACTTATTTTTCTAAAATATATTGAATGAAAGTGTATTACACTCATACAGTAGAGGATTCATGTTAGATAGAAGTAACACATTTCAAGCACCGGGATTTATATTATCCAAGATAAAACAACAGGTTGTTAAGACTTGAAGTATATACATACTGGAAACATACGTCGAATTACATATAATTCCTCTTGTACTATAAACTGATTGAAACTTTGAAAAGTGCTTGAGTCGATACTTTTAGCGTATACAACACAAAATAATTACCTTGACAAACATTACACAACTATTATTTTTGAATATTTACTAAAATAGCGGTGCAAAAAAGTAACACTTCGTGGCATTGAATTCCAAACCCACACTTAAATTACGCCTGCGGGTAAGACGAACGCATTACCAACTGCGTTATTCGGGACAGTTATATGAAGCAGGTCATACTGTATTAAAACTTAATGCACTAATGGATATCACGTGAGCAACAGAAAAAAACCTTCAAATTAACTATTTATTACTACATTACTTATTTATGCTCATGTTTCCTTGTATACATTTCACTGAATAAAACTCAGCCAGTTATTTGTTTATGCTCAATATAGGCTTTTTATTGAAACGTCCCGTTTAATTGGGATGACAATAGGCCCTTTTTGCCACTGACCAGTCCAAATGGTAGCCCTGTTGTCAACCATTTTATGTTTATGATGTATTGTCTTCCCTTTTAGTCATCTATAAAATTGTTGTTTGTTTCTCTGCGTGCTTTTGCTTGACTGGTCTTGGACTGCTTCATTTCCTGTTTGACTTTTATATCTACTATTACGGACAGTGACCCTTTAACAGTTTAAGTCAATACAATAAGCTTAGAATTTAGAATGAAAATAAAATGTATGTTTACCTTTACCGCTCTCTGTACCACGGTCGACATGAGGTAATTACAAACAGTGTTCGTCTGTATCGCCTGTCCATGTCCAGGCGTAGTCTGACTATGTATGGACACGCCATACTCGCCTTCTTTTGGTAGTTCAACTAGTATGGTCAGCATTTTGGCAGATACATTCAGACTGGTGTTGATGTATTTATTCCCATCAACCTCTCCCCCGTCACAGCTCATCGTCGCCGTGTACGTATGCGTTTTTATGCAATCGTCTCGGACTTGAAACGTGATATCGGCTTTTTTGATACGACTTGGAACCCCGATAAAGCCGCTGGGTCGTGACGGCATTAACAGCCCTGCCTCTGCCGTGTCAGGTCCTGGACCCCAGCCTATATCATCACAACTCGGGGGTAATAACTTGAAAGCTGTCATTTTCTTCTTGCAAATCAGCTTGAATTCACACAACCGAAGTTTAGGGGATTTATGCGGACCGCCGTATATTATCAGTTTGAATGTACCTTCTGACGGAAACCTTATGTCAAATGTAAAGTACTCCTTTGATCTGGAATTGAATACTATTCTGGACAGTTGCTGTGTGTTGGTGCCGCTAGATTCGTTAAATTCCTTTGCAAATAGCTCATATGTTAAAATAAGGAGGTTGGCATTGGACGACCTTGCTTTAATTTCAATTTTGCAAGCGCCATTTGTCGACTCTAATACACATTTACTCTCACTGATCAACTCTAATCCTAGACCAAAGAATGGCGGTAAAAGATAAGGCATTTGTGTGAACGACTCCTCTGTTTTAATCTGTTCATCAGCTGGTAACAGTTGCCATGGGGTGTCCGTGGCGAAGCATTTGTAAACGAATTCCTTTGGTTTTGGCATGAAGTAGTGCTCTTGAAATGTATTTCGCTTTACTCCTTTAGATGCTCTCTCTCTTTCAGAAAGGGTTGTCCCAGCTGCCTCAATCTTGACCCATCCACCCAGGTTGTGACCATACAGCGCCCGACATATCCAGAATGGGTGAACAATTTGCCAGGATCCCTCTACATATACAGCTGTCCAAGAGGTTTTAGGTACACAAGTGTCACCGGGTTCGTACCCAGCTGCCTTAACGAGACCGTCAACTAGCACGCATGCTAAGTTGGATTCCCTACAACAACATAAAACAGAAAATAAATAAAATATCGGAACTATTTCAATAAATGTAGGAATAAAAGGCGAGCAGGAAATGTTGCATTCACAGAACCCAGTCAATCATAAACACGCGTATACAAAAAAAAACAATTAAAAGGACAATGCAAAGCATAAGACACACAAACATAATTGGGTTGACAAAATGGCTACCGCCTTGGAACGGTCAATGGCAAAACGGCGGCTTGAGGAAATATTTCAATATAGATATTGGTCTAAACATTACGAGTTCATTATCACAAATTTTAATTACATTTGGCTTTGGCAACTCACCTGCACAATATTGTATAGCACGTGGCATATGTCATCTTTTTTTCCTTCACGTTTTGCAATAATCCTTTTGGTGACGTCAAATTGACACTGCCATAGTCACGTGTATCTATATTCTGCTGACTCATCCATAAAACAATGGCTCGGGCAGTCAGAAGCTCCCTGTTTTCATCATGCTGTATTGGGCGCGTCAGATAGTCTAAAAGGTTTTTGAAAGAGTCCAAGACACTATCGTCTGTCTGCAATGAAACAAACATCAGCAAAATACCACTTTTTGTAGTGTTGTTTTTCTGGTATGCTTACTCTGCCCCACACCCGTGTTTTGTCCACCTCGTTAACGCGAAATCTATAAGGGATTTCGGGTTGACCTTCGCATGGTTTATTAAAGAAATATATATATATTTTTAATTTTGTCATTAAAAGCTAAATTGCAAGGTCAACACAATCACTATCATATCGTAACAAATGGCCTTACTGTGATCATTTATGACATGTCTTTTAATTATTATTTTTTGAAAATAATTTCTTTTTGTTAAAAATGCATTTCTTTATTTTTCATAATCATGTCAGTGACGTCAAAAATTGTCAGTGAAGTGGGACAGTGGCCTTCTGTTAGATATAACAATAAAAGGTTAACAGTGTGGCCTGCATTTGAAAAATGAGTTAACAGTACCATGTAAAGTTCAAACATTTAGGTCGAATATTTTATAATTATCCAATATTTAGTTTTCAACAAATGCATTCAGCTCATTTTCATATCTCTCTTTCAGCTTTATCACTTATTTATCCCATTGCATATATATATCGTTTTGCATTTATAGTTATGTAACATCATTTCTATTTGTTTTGTACACAGCACCACATTTTGATAAGTTTTTAATTTATTGTATTAAACTAATAAAGTCTTAAACTCTTATAGCTTCGATTTCAGATTTTGTTTGAGAGTCTAGGGATCCGAAGTTATATTGGCAAATATGTTTACGTTCTATTCTTCCCGACCTAAACATAATGAATGAGCATAAAATGTAGCCTTTACGTACAAGAAAAAACCATTTGTCCCAGTAATATGTACTATCCTAGGTGACGCACCGGTGTTAAGTTAATCATTTTACGCCCGATGTTCATTTAAAAATATTTAATTTATATTTTAGACATGACGACCACGGTGCTAACACCGTAATTCGATCGATATATTATAATCGGAAAATCTTTAATCTAGACTAGAATGCATTCACATTGACACAATACTTTTATTTCTATAAACAAACCTAGTTCGTGTTTTAAAACGAACTTTATACGGTAATTTAAAGAAAGAACACATGCCATTGCTTGTCTTTAAAATTGTTTTATCTGTATGAGACTGTAATTGTTTACCTGCCAATTCTGATACTATAAAATCTGCGAAATTACTATTAGGCTACAGTTTTTGTAAAGGTAATTATTGTGCTGAGAATATAAATTGAATGCGATTGACCCTGGTGACCTCTTCTAATGAAATACTAATTGTATTTTAAAAGTGTTCCTAGTTGATGCCATATTGTCTTATTTTCTAAGTGAACATGCTTACTTGAATGGATAAGACAGATATGAAGATCTTACACACGTTTTATTTGTAGTTGTCAATATCACGTTAATTTTTATGTCTTATGAGTTATTAGCTGCGAGAATCGTAGCTCTTATGGTGTGTACCTACCATAAAGCTACGATGCCGATCCTTTATAGAATAGGTAAGTATCAGGATCGACCCCATCAAAAGCGTTTTTTGAAGACATCAAGCAAAGCCTGCATGAACAACCACTGACTAATAGGCTAAACCTTAAACACCACGCGTACATGCATACAACTCACCGAAGAGAAGAATGTCTCGGCGATTAAGGGATTTATGTGTAAGACTCCGTGTTTCAACAGACATATTTTTCTTAAATGTTTACTATTTAAAATATCACGCGCGGTGTTGTTCCGTATTTGGAAACTTAAACCCGCCCACAGCAGACACAAATCGACAACGTTAACAGGAAAGGGTCAGGTGTGTGAGTAGGGAGTGGTTACGTTTCCAAATACGGACACAAAAATATGTCTGCTGAAACATGGAGCCGTACACAAATTGCCTAGATCGACCTGATATTCTTCTCTTTGGTAAGTTGTATGCATGCACGTGTGGTATTTAATCTTTAGTCTATTGAAATACGGTGGTTGTTTATGCAGGTATTGCGTGATGTCTTCAGATGCCTCTCCGGAAAAGGTCGGTACGGGGTCCCGTTAGCTAAAGGCACAGGAGTCATGGCCTTATGGGAGGTACATACTACCATAAGAGGCAAGATTCTCACATCTAAGGTGGTATCTTCTCGTAAGGATACAATCTACAAAAAATGCGGTCAGTCGGTACTGATAGAGGCTGTTAGAACACATTGTGTAGAATGATATACGCATGTGTTTAACACTTATTTCTCCTCGTCTATAACGGCTTACTAAAAAATGAATTGCGTAAGAAAATTGCTTATAAATGTTTTCCTGTTTTTGCTCAGCTATCTCCTTGATGATATTAATTTATTTTGATTATTGTATCCTGCTTGAATTATTTACTTTCCATAATGAAAATGTTTGTCTTACTTAGCCATATCACAATGTGACATCTCTGATAATTTGTATATATATATTTGAATATTGCGAAATACATATATACTGTCTAAACGAAAGTTACAAATTGTCATCTTATCAGTAGTAGTCAGGGTGACGAAGTAGAGACACGCCATTAATTTCGAACTTTATACAACATCTATTCTAATGGACAGGTGTTATTTTAATTGAAAGTTCAATACCTGTAGATATCCTAATATGTTTACTGTGGAAATGAAACAAAGAACATAACCATCGAAAACAGAGGAGATCACTCATAACCCTACCACATGTAAATGCCAACTATCATGCATTCACACTGACAACAAGATCATTTATTTCTATAAAAAAAATTTTTTTATAAACTAGTGATATTTTATAACTATATCTACTAAATGTGTAAAACAAATTTCGTAATACATATGCTTAATTACGTTACTTACACAGGAAAATTTGCATTTTTTGAAAATGTAAACACAGTAAATAAAAACATACACATATATCAAAAAGATAATAACATGAAAAAATAATATCAATACAAATAATTTGACAGTCTTTGTTATTGGATCCCCGCTAAACAAGTTTGCGTTGTAGCTGAAATTCACCAAATTGACTCACTTGAACATGTTGAAATATTACATACATATTTGAATAATTTAAATATGAAATAGTATGTATTCGAATGCGAGATATCTCGAATTCAATACTACTTATTTAAAATTCAAAGGGTGATGATACATGTATTACATCTTCAACTTTGTTATATCACGTATTGGAATATGGTATATCTTATATTTAGAAATAGGATATATCTTATTGGCCTGCACCTTCGGGTACTAGCCTATGTATTGATTTTGGTTTTTCACAGGAAGTAACCGGTTCCCTGCTCAAAACTGAACTGGAAGTAACCGGTTCCCTGTTCAAAACTTGAAGGAAGGGTCCACTTCTGAAGACAGGTGTTGACATGTTGGTATCGATTTATTTAAATTGAGATGTCAATATGCGCTTTTCATATTTTTGCCAGCAAATCTATTGAGATTCAATTAAAACATATAGCTGTTTCAATATCATTTACCTTCGCTAAACTATGGATTCTTCGGAATTTTTGCCCCAAAGGAAGTGGAGATAGGATTGAGACGGTTGTATCGATTAATTTAAATTGATTCCAAGACTATTTCCTGTTGTTTTTTTATGAAACAATGTAATTTTCATATTGTCAATATGCGTGTTCCATATTTTTGGCAGTACATCTATTGAGATTAAATTAAAACATATACATGTTTCAGTATCACCACTTTTACATCTATTTTAAAAGGCAAGCCGTTCCCTTTAAAACGAAACTTTATTTGAATGTGTAATACCACTTGTAGCATGGTCGGTGACAATTCCTTTGATGAATGCAGAGCATTAAATCGTTTAATTTAGGGTAACTAAAGGGGCGTGGCTATGCCGTACTACAACTGCCGGATATTGGAATTTAGAGTACGTCAGTGTTACTAAGTACACCATGCTACAAAAAAGATAGAGTCTGTCTCAGCTCGTTGGTTATTTAAACACCTCGATGGGGTACGCCCATCTCGGTGTTTATATAAGCCAACTCGTTGAGACGAGACTCTATCTATTACATATTTAAAATAAATATGTGATATGTCATAATCAATAACTTTATCTCAGGTATTCATTTTATAACACAGACTAATCCCCGATCAAATATAAACACATATATCAAAATAAACCTTCCTTCCAAAAAGGTAAGGGTGGGGTTGTTGGAAAGGAAGGAAATACTTTCAGCGAAGGCGTTGGTGTGGGGTTGGGGGTATGGGGGTCGTGGTTTCTTGAGTCGTGATTATCTATGAGTCATTCTACAAAATGAGCATTTCTTAGGTAAACTTGTAGGGGTAACACACTATTTCGGGATTGCTTGTGTAGAGATGTGGAATCTCAAGAAATTATTTGAGGGTGAGTTTTTTTGAGGCTCTTGATAAGTCAGTTTTCAAGAGAGAATTTTTTCAACAGTAGCTTTCCTGTGGTAAAGAGGGAGATATGAAATAATAGCCAATGAAGGGGTAGAGAATGAAAAAGCACTTTCAGAGGGCGGAGGCGTAATTGTAACTTTGACCCCGTGGCGGGGTTTATATTTTACCCTAGGGTCACCATTTGAACACACTTGGTAGAATACTATGAGTTTAAGGTACATGCAAAACATTATACCTCTAGTTCTTGTAGTTTCTGAGATTTTTTTTTAAAGATGTTCCTATAAATCTATATGTATAATTGTGTTGTGACCTCGGCGTGGAGCCATATTTAATCCCAGGGATATAATTGGAATAAACTTGATAGAGAACTTTAAGCTTATGGTACATGCAAATAATCAGACCTCTAGCTACTTTAGTTTCAAAGAAAATTGTTTTTTAGGAATGCGCCTATGCAACTCTACGTTAATTTGTGACCCCCGGAGTGGGGCCACATTTGACCACATGGTCACCATTTGAGTAAACATGGTAGAGGACCAACAGTTTAAGCTGCATGCAACATGTGGGAGCTCTGTGTTTTGTGGTTTCAGAGAATACGATATTTATAATTTTGATATACACAATTTGGAACCTCGGAGCGCGGTTATTTTTGATACCGAGGACTAAAAAACATCTTTCGTTTATAGAAACACTGAACAGATTTATACAGTTTTTTGTTTATTAATGATTGCCAACCTCTAGATTTTCACATTTGTTCAAATCGAATGTGAAAATCTAGAGGTTGGCAATCATTAATAAACAAAAAACTGTCTAAATCTGTTCAGTGGTTCTATAAACGAAAGATGTTTTTTAACATGATAAGGATAAATAACGCGGGTTCGATCCTCCGTCGCGACCACGTTATTTATCCTTGAGCAAGATAATTAATCCAAATTGCTAAGTACTGGTTCTACCCAAGAAGCCATCGAGAGTGACTAATCTAAGTTGCAAGAACTTGTTTCGCAATCGATATAAAATAAATATGTTTAAAACAAAGATGTTTTTTATGGTAATGACGGCCATCTTGGATGTTGCGTTGCACTGACCTAATTGTATATAAAAACATTGAAATAAGAACCAACCATGTGAAGTTTGGTTAAAATTGATCAATCGGTTTCTGAGAAGAAGTCGGTCATTTATAAAAAAAATAACGACGGACGACGACGACGACGGACGGAGTGATCACAATAGCTCACCTCTCAGCCTTCGGCTCAGGTGAGCTAATAACATATGCCCTTAACAATCTTAGGTCAATTAAATTCACAAACAATTGTAATATCTCATCTCCCAGACTATAATATTTTATAATCGTAACTTCGATGTTATTAACGCCCAGAATGTATATAATGCAATCTACTGCCAATGAGTACCTGTTTTGCATGGGCATCGATGACGTCAAACGTGATTTTTGGTCTTCTTTTGGTCGGTTTAGGAGCCTTGTACCCTGGCACTGAATCACTCAATACGTAGTCTGACACAGTTTCATACTGGTACAAGTATTCATCACTGCTGCTGTTAAAGGATTTATCATCAAACCAGTTGTTAACTGGCCTGATCTCATCGCTGGAAGATTCTGGTGGGGTAGGACTGGAATAATCCGTTTTCTTCGCATCTATCTTGTGCTATGGAAATGTGAACTTTTATAATGAAACCAATATATTTTAAAGAGTATATACATGGCATAAAAGGTACACACATGTATATACATTCATATATTTTCAAAAACCATTTTAAGCGATTGAATTTTTTTGATATACATGAGCCAAAAAGAAACGCAACTCGGGAATTTTCGCTATATATTGTATACTGCACACTTAATTCCACATACTTCCAAGATATTTTGTAAAACAAGTTGCAGTTAGTTAGAGAAAAGGCACAACTGTGATGTTGTAGATGTTTTAATCACAGTACACTTTGTAACCAGAAATTCATAAATGTTGAAGTTCCTCTTTGAAATATTGAGACATTTCAATACTGTATTTAACGTAAAGAGTTTGCACAATTTTGCATCTAAACTTTGCTCACATGCTTGAGCCAAAACGCATACTCTGTCAATAATGACATTTTGAAGGAATACTATTTGCTGTTTGCTGTTTGCTGTGTTATTTGTTGTTTAAGTCTTTTTTTTCGAAAGGAAAGGTCTTAAGTAGTCATGTACCATTCGATTAACAGCATAGTGTACATACAATATATAGCGGTTGCCTTTCTTTTTCGTTTCAGTATATATAATGTTCTAATATAATGAAGCAATCGTAATAATTTAACGATTAAAGATGGGTCAGCTTGCCTCCAGAATTCAAAAAAAAAATCTCAATGAAATAGACAAACACATGCTTATCATAGAAACGGTAAAAGAGCATTCTACGAAGAAGAAATTATATTTATACTGTGCTTAATTAAAGTAGCTATCCCGCCAACAGCAGCCACATTTTACGATATGTATACACCGTTTCTAAAGCTACTGACAACGAGGTATATATATAACTTACATATTTTGAGAATCCAGCCGCTATAGATACAATATAAACGATTTTAACCAGCCAGTCCAAACTCCGAAACTGGAGCGTCGAATTAAGAGTTACCAACTCATAATTCATTTTACGCATATGTAATCACGAGTATTTTAAAAAGACATGAACAAATCTATACCTTTAGGCGGCACATATACATTATTATATGTCCTGGATGGAGTTTTGACAAACAATTTCGTAGTACATTTTTGTCGTTATTTGGCGGGTTATTTTCTTTGTCTAATAGTAATGTTACCGTTATTTTAATAGGATCATTAAGCTGATACACTTTCTTTTTTTCATGTGAACCATGTAATTATAAGTAAGTAAGTCATTTATTTATTATTGTGACATGTGTAAACAAATATATAATTACATACTATTTATAATTAAATGATTAATACACTCGGCCCGACGGGTCTATATGTTACCTGTGAACTCGTCAAAATTATGAAAAAGCTAAACAGTTATACATGTTGAGCCATTATAATTACAGTGCTAATTGTTGCTAATTATAAATCGCAGTTCTCCTTCTTAGATAAGCGTTTGAAAGAAACATAGCAGATTTTCACGGAAATAGGTTCAACAGATATTTTTATTTATTTATCACTCATTAGCACAACATTAATGTCTCTATATTGTTCTCTAAACACATTTAGTCTGAAGTTACTGTAAAATGAACAATTGATAAACAAGTGACAGTCATTTGCAGTTGTCATATCATCCCAAAACGATAAAGTCTTTCTTCGGGTATAATTTTTTCCCACGTATTTATCATTGAGAGTGGCTTATAGGCCCATTGGGCTGAATTAGGTACTTATTTGTCATTTGATGCACATGCCACTATAATACAAGATTTACATACTTACTTACATGTAAACATGAAAAAAACAGTGAAGTACAACATCATAATTTCAAAGGCTTCGCTTACTCTCAATCAACTATGCAATTAAAATATGTATTACCTCGTCTTCACGGTCATCGATCAGTATATTGACACAGTCTGACGAAAACTCTATTGATGGTTCCCGTTTTGGAGGTGGAGGTGGTGGCGGAGACGGCGACGGCTCAGGAGGTGGAGGCGGCAGTGGCGTTGACGGCTTTGGTGGCAACGTTTGGATGGGTTTAGTATCGGCACAACCCATGTCAGGGCTCTTTAAATTTGGCAGATATATTGAGATTTTAGTCGTGTTATTTTTACCTGATGAATTCGTCCTAACTTTTCGGGTTTGTCAAAGAACCGGCTTACTGTTGGTTCAGTTAGACATCACGCATATACATCAATAGTCCCTGTTTTAGCGGTTGCAATATAAGTACAACTACCTGGTGGTATGTATAACATATAGCATATAACATATAACATATAGCACTATTATATGTAAAAACAAAAGCCCGCCCACCCTAATGTTTTGATGTAGCACAATTTAATAATGACGCAGATCTCAATTGATTGTTCAAAGTGAGTTTGTTTAATCAACACAAAATTACCTGTTCTCCTGGTGAATAGTGATTTTACACTACTTGCATACACAAATCCTGGTGAATAAAAACTCCCCAGACTTTATATTATGTTGTTCAATAAAAGCAGTGATTCAAATCATTTGATCAAAACGCGAACATCGGTTTAGAATACTCCACTTATCAAAAGCTATATGAAAAAGTTTTACGGGCAGAGAATTAATATCCAAAACAATGGAGTTGGTTTATCCTGCGATGGAATGAAATACACTATACAGTACTGATTATAAAATACAAATAAGTAAAAAAAGTTACGTTCAATATATATATTGAAAAGAAACTGGAAAACCACAGATATACTACGAGGACGAATTCTCAACCAGGAAGAAATTTTGTTTTAAGGACACTGCTGACTAGTTGCAGAGGAGCAGTAATTTCTTGTAATGGGTAATCTCCCTTGAAACTCCTATTTACGTTTATTTATTTAAGTAATACTGGCTGGCTGGATTTATGGGGCATGCGTTTTAGAAGGTTAGTAATTCTGTGCCAAGAGATTAGAACGAAGTCTAAAGTAGTTTGCAATTCGGATGGATATTTTAAATTTTGTTGACAGGAGGGTTTGGATTATTTGTAATTTAAGGAATGTCGGAATGTATTTTTGTGGCGCAACTGCTCCCAAAGTTACCTTTTAACGGCATATTTACTCAGTCAAAAAAGTAAATGTGCACATCCTTTTTTTAGGAAATATTCAAAACGTTAGAGTTCCTCAAATTCACAAGAGAGCAAAACCAAAATTACAAAATGCTTACAGTAGAGTTGAATGAAACACAAAATAACAGTCATCATGTTCAATGTTGGTTTTCTGGAATTCCTCATAAATGTCAAATTTCTTAAGCATAAAGTAACGATGTTTGTAGCATGATCGGTGACATTTCCTTTGATGAATGCAGAGCATTAAATCGTTTAATTGAGGGTAACTAAATTGGCGTGTCTATACCGTACTACAACTACCAGATATTGGAATTTAGAGTACGGTCACTATGACGTCACAGTGTTAATAAGTACACCATGCTACAAAAAAGATAGAGACTGTCTCAGCTCGTTGGCTACGCCCATCTCGGTGTTTTAATAAGCCAACTCGCTGAGACCAGACTCTATCTATTACTTAAACACATTTCTGACGTAACAGTTTACAGCTATGTATTATTCCTAATGAGGTTGCTTATGTAAATTTGACTGCACACTTTCTTTTTTGATTGAGTATGTTTCAAAGTGCAGCTTTTAAAATAGTTATTTTATTTCAAATTATAAACAATCCTCCCTCGTCGCAGGTTTACTGGGCTATTATCTGTTTTGCGCGACGGCGCCGACCCTTACAATTCCCGCTCTGGATGTTGTTACTACTGGTTTTAACATCAAATATAACATGCTAATATTTCGCAAAACTTCTCGCTTATTTTACAGTAAAACTGTCTTTTGTATTTTTAAAAAACTGTCTTTACATAACCTGTTTTGTTTCCTCTACATATGCTTTTATCTTGACGTACCAACTGGTGAAACATCTCTCGGGAGTACCCTTAACTTGAATGTTGAATAAGTATGTCGTGTCATCGATCCATTGCATTGTGCTGTATCGATTTGTAAATATTTTACCACTCAGTATTCGTTGAAATATTGATAATGGAAATAAACCACCCTGCATGAATATGAATGTCACAGATATAATCACCATTCAATGTGTATATTGAGATCTCAAACTAACGGATAACTATATATATAGAATGCACATTATTCGATTTGAATTGCAAGTGCGTGCAGACGTTTTAACTCACTAACTTATCTGCTATTTATCATATTAAAATATTAACAAACAGGTTCAGTATGAGAAACCATTAGAAAAACTGTGAACTTCTGTTAGTTTGGAGGTCAGCGCATCCACAGAGATCAGAAAAAAATACGTTACAGATGGACGAGAACGTGTTTTTGAGTGTGGATTTTGGTTGTCAACTGATGTTTTAAAGGCTGGCACCTCCTAATCCCAAATTCCAGATCCACCCATGAGCGTATTAACCATATAGAAAGGGATCAGTTTGTCTACTGTAAATATGTTATTTAAGGACCTATTTCCAGCCTATTAGATAACTTGGACAACAACAAAAACATAACGTTCTATAATTTATATTTAGGGTGTACCTTTTGTATTAAAACAACAGATTTGGTTATTTAGTATAGCTATAATAAATATACCTGAGTCATTCAGTCAATAATCATGTTGGAAGTAAATAAACAAGCTTTTCATATTGTTTCAATGACCATTTATCGTTGGGAAGTAGGTATTTAATCATATCTTCCCATCTGATATTAAATGTCGACGAGTGTTGCTTTGTTATAGCACTGTTGCATATATTAGTAAAAATGTTCATATTCTTACAAAATCAATATACAAACTGAAGATAACAATGCATAGCTTACACTATTGCAGTGTGGAGCGCCTCCGTGGCCGAATGGTTAACGACACTGCGTTGTAAACATTCGCCTCTCACCTCTGCGGGTTCGAATCCCACTACATTCGCCTCTCACCTCTGCGGGTTCGAATCCCACTGGGAGATCGACTTGTAAGTGAGGAAGTGTCGATTCTTAAGGATGGCGGGATGTGTACAGTACTGGCTCTTCCCAGGAAAAGTGGTTGGTCTGCATCAACCATAAACAATCGATATATATAACCTTAAATTTGTTGAAAATGACGTAAAACACCATACAAACAAACAAATCAACTAAACTAATCCTGAAATCACGAATCCTTCCCTGCTGTATATTGAAAGTAAAACAAAACACAATGCAGATTCTATAGGCACTTGAGTCATTTGCAAAATAACGGATTTCTATGGTGGCAGATTTTTGCCATTTGTCGTCTTTTCGTCTTTTCGTTATAGCGCCTCCGAAAAGACGACAGAACGAAAAGACGACAGGACGAAAAGACGACAAATGCAGAGTGAAAAGATGATCGAACGAAAAGACGACATAACGACAAAACGAAAAGACGCCATTTCAAGGGCGAAAAGACGACAGAACGCCACGCGAAAAGACGACACTTCAGTCCCGAAAAGACGCCATTTAATATTGTCGTCTTTTCGTTATTTTGTGTGGCCTTCTGTCGTCTTTTCGCCCTTGAAATGGCGTTGTTTCGTTTTGTTGTTCTGTCGTCTTTTTGCGCTGCATTTGTCGTCTTTTTGTTTTGTCGTTGTTTCGTTCTGTCGTCTTTTCTTTCTGTCGTTCTGTCGTCGTTTCGTTCTGTCGTCTTTTCGCCTTCCGGTTGACATGCACGTTTTGGACATTGAGGCCATTTTGCGATGACTTTTAAAAGTCGGGGCGATTTTGAAGTGTTGGGGAAATGGGTCAAAAAGATAGGATGTGTGTATACCTTATGTCCAATCAATAATAAACGGAGGGTTTCTATTTTATTTTATTTTTTTTATAAACGCAGAATGGTTCATTTAATATAAATATTAAAACATAATAATATAAAAATAATATTTTGACTTTGTAATTTAGTAGTAACTTTCCGGGACTGATACTGATGATCATGTCTGAACTAGTCGTACTAATTATCATGTTTGGAGTAAATTTTATATTCTTATTATTTAAATTGGTATGTAACAATGTAGGATGGTTTAGAGGACATAACTATGGATTTGTTTATGTAAACATGTAATAAAATTACTTTGTATTTAATGATTTACTTTCCGTGGCCACTTTAAAATAGACACGATTTTGGCTCATATTCTTCGATCTATTCAAACAAATGACAAGCAATATATTGACTTTTAAATTTCAACACTAACTTTCCGGGACCGTTTGTTGAAACTATCATATCACAATGAGTATATGTTATATTTATCCATGTAGGATGGTATAGCAAATATAATTAAGAACGTGTTTCATATTATACCGAACTGTTAAACATGTACGTGACTGATAATTGTGCTAACATTATTGTTCATTTGTAAGTCAATAAATACAATACCCTAATACATTGTAATATGTGATTTTCTCTTAATATGTTATTTAAAATAGTTGTGTAACATATCAAGTTGATGGTAATACGTTAATAGTATAACTATATCTACAACATATGAAATATAATAGTCAAGAAAAGAGGTAACACATATACACGGTCTTAACATTTAATATGTTAACTCGACTCTTTCTAGAAAAAAAAGAGAAATTGTCATCACTTGATCGTCGTCTCCACTCGGTTGAAGTTTGTATGTACATGTAAGCTTTATCTCTGACACTGCTTTACATAATGGACTGTATCTTTATACATGTGTTTGACATCATTATACAAGATCATACAGCCAGGTTACGGTCATAAAGTTAAACAACTATTAAATATGAACGAATTTAAGACCCTGTCCATATAATATACATATTGCAATTAAATATTGTCACTTTCAAAAAGAACTGATTAAGATAAAGCCAAACATATAATTATCAATTCAATATTCATTATATAAGGTGTGAAAAAGCAATTAATGAATTGCAGAATCAATACAATTTTTTACTTTTATTCGACGTACCATAATTAAATGTTTATTGCCTTACACAAGACTAGTGATCAATATAATTATGATGATCTTTCTTCGTTTATATAAACGATTTAACAGAACTAGTAAGCCATCGTTTATTATTTATTGAACATACGGTATGCACACTCCCTGTCGAATTTGCCCGATTCTCCAACAGTTCAACGTCGTCCCGACTTCTAGTAGTCACGATGAAATGGCCGCAATGACCGAAACGCGCATGCCAACCGAAAAGCGAAAAGACGACAGAATGAAAAGACGACAGAACGACAGAACGACAAAACGAAAAGACGACAAAACGAAACAAGAGGTCAATGACCTTGAAGCTCTACTGATTGATTTTGATTTCAGGAAGAAGTCGCTACAAACTTGTTTTTTAAGAATTTATTTTTAGCCGTGGCGGCCATCTTGAATTTCCGGCCGACCTGAAATTTTGCTAGGATCAATTAGACATCAAGAGCAACATTCCTGCGAAGTTTCATGAAAATCCGTCAAGTAGTTGCAGAGGAGTAGTCGCTACAAGTTTTCATTATATAACTCTATGTAAACAAAGATGGCCGCTGACAGCCATGTTTAACATCGAATCAAAACGATTTTTGACAAGGACCAACATCATGTCATGCTGATCATTTTAGAAAAAGTCCCTTATCAATATCACTTATAGTTTTCAAGAAGTAGTCGCTACAAACTTGTATTTTGAAAATCAATTTTTTGGCCATGGCGGCCATCTTGAATTTCCGGCCGACCTGAAATTTTGCTAGGATCAATTAGACATCAAGAGGAACATTCGTGTGAAGTTTCATGAAAATCCGTCAAGTAGTTGCAGAGGAGTAGTCGCTATAAGTTTTCATTATATAACTCTATGTAAACAAAGATGGCCACTGGCAGCAATGTTTAACGTCGAATCAAAATAATGTTCGACTCGGATAACCATCATGTCATGCTGATCATTTTAGAAAAAGTCCCATATCAATATCACTTATAGTTTTCAAGAAGTAGTCGCTACAAACTTATTTTTTAAAAATCTATTTTTAGCTGTGGTGGCCATCTTGAATTTCTGGCCGAACTGAAATTTTGCTAGGATCAATTAGACATTAAGAGCAACATTCCTGTAAAGTTTCATGAAAATCCGCCAAATAGTTTCAGAGGAGTAGTCGCTACAAGTTTTTACTATATAACTCTATGTAAACAAAGATGGCCGCTAGCGGCCATGTTTAAAGTTGCATCGAAATAAATTTTGACAAGGATCAACATCATGTCATGCTGATCATTTTAGAAAATGTCCCATATCACTTACAGTTTTCAAGAAGTAGTCGCTACAAGTTTATTTATTTTAAATCTATTTTTAGCCGTGGCGGCCATCTTGAATTTCCGGCCGACCTGAAATTAAGCTAGGATCAATAAGACATCAAGAGCAACATTCCTGTGCAGTTTCATGAAAATCCGTCAAGTAGTTGCAGAGGAGTAGTCGCTACAAGTTTTCATTATATAACTCTATGTAAACAAAGATGGCCACTGGCAGCCATGTTTAACGTCGAATCAAAATAATGTTCGACTCGGATAACCATCATGTCATGCTGATCATTTTAGAAAAAGTCCCATATCAATATCACTTATAGTTTTTAAGAAGTAGTCGCTACAAACTTATTTTTTAAAAATCTATTTTTAGCTGTGGTGGCCATCTTGAATTTCTGGCCGAACTGAAAGTTTGCTAGGATCAATTAGACATTAAGAGCAACATTCCTGTAAAGTTTCATGAAAATCCGCCAAATAGTTTCAGAGGAGTAGTCGCTACAAGTTTTTACTATATAACTCTATGTAAACAAAGATGGCCGCTAGCGGCCATGTTTAAAGTTGCATCGAAATAAATTTTGACAAGGATCAACATCATGTCATGCTGATCATTTTAGAAAATGTCCCATATCAATATCACTTACAGTTTTCAAGAAGTAGTCGCTACAAGTTTATTTATTTTAAATCTATTTTTAGCCGTGGCGGCCATTTTGAATTTCCGGCCGACCTGAAATTTTGCTAGGATCAAAAAGACATCAAGAGCAACATTCCTGTGCAGTTTCATGAAAATCCGTCAAGTAGTTACAGAGGAGTAGTCGCTACAAGTTTTCATTATATAACTTTATGTAAACAAAGATGGCCGCTGGCAGCAATGTTTAACGTCGAATCAAAACGATTTTCGACAAGGACCAACATCATGTCATGCTGATCATTTTAGAAAAGGTCCCATATCAATATCACTTAGAGTTTTCAAGAAGTAGTCGCTACAAACTTGTTTTTTAAAAACCTATTTTTAGATTTGGCGGCCATCTTGGATTTCACATCAACATGAATTTTTGCTAGGATCAACTAGACTTCATGGGCAACATTTCTGTAAAGTTTCATGAAAATCCATTCAGTAGTTTCAGAGGAGTAGTCGCTACAAAAAAAAAGTTAACGGACGGACGGACAGACGGACGGACGACGGACACCGCACCACGGCATAAGCTCTGCTGATCTCTGATCAGTAGAGCTAAAAACGACAAATGCAGCGCGGAAAGACGACAGAACGAAAAGACTACAGAATGAAAAGACGCTATTTCAAGGGCGAAAAGACGACAGAAGGCCACACAAAATAACGAAAAGAGACACTATCAAATGGCGTCTTTTCGCGGCTGGAGTGTTGTCTTTTCGTCTTTTCGCGCGGCGTTATGTCGCCCTTATAATGGCGTCTTTTCGTTCTGTCATCTTTTCGTTCTGTCGTCTTTTCGTCCTGCCGACTTTTCGTTCTGTCGTCTTTTCGGGTCGAAAAGACGAAAAGACAACAAATGGCAGAAATCAGCCACCATAGATTTCGGTACAGGGAAATCTGTTAACTGTATCTACAAGTTAATTGATTAAAATTGTACACGTTAAATGCATTCTTATTTACACGTAACATATGACATGTTATATACACTTATATATCAATATATATGATTAAGGAAATGTAAGTGCAATAGAAAACATTATTATTCATTGTGAAATATCTTCTAAAGGGAACACTCTTCGTCCGTCGTCTGTCGTTAGAGACTTCTTCAAACGACGTCTCTTCTCAGAAACCTTCATGCGGATGATCCTTAGTTCAATGGTTTTCAAATTTGTTAAAATTAGAATAACGCGACTTCCAAGATGGACGTCATTACCATAAAAGGTGGAAACTTTAAACAATCTTCTTCTCAAGAATCTCTGAACAGATTTCAACAGCGTTTCTTTATTAATGATTGCCAGCCCTAGATTATCTAGTTTGTTCAAATAAAGTTCACGTGGTCAACAATGGGTGCACCTATGAATCCAACGTTTTTAAATCGAGATAATGCATGCTTTGCCTAGATCCATAATGAGATCTATATCAAAAATCGTCTTCTCTGAAACACAGAATTCGCATATATTGCTTGTAGCATCAGCTTATCTTTATCACAATTTTACAGAAAATCTTCTTCTCTGAAACTACATGATCTAGGATTCTAATATTTTGCAGGTAATATAATATTATGGTCCTTTATCGTGTGTTTTTAAACCGAGACCATAGGGTCAAATTTGGGCACATCCCAGGAGTCACATGTTTTACATAGATTTACTCAGCGAAACACCTTAAACCATTTTCTTCCCTTAAACCAAAGTTATACACTTACTTAGCATGAACATAATGATACAACCATTCAAGATCGACACTGCATGGGGTCTATCCACACCCCTGGGTAAATACTCCCTGGGTACTAACCTGGAAAATGTTGAGATCCCCACCCTATAATCATATACACTTACTGGGCATGAACATACGGATATAACTATTAAACAAGTATCGGCCCTGGCCATTATTCCCACCGCTGGGGACATAGCCCTAGATCAAAACCTGGAAACCGTTGAGATCCCAACCTATGACAATAAATACCTTCACTGGGCCTGAAGACTTTAAAGCTGGCACGGGAATTACCGATGGAGAGCCATCGACTGTGTGATCTAATTGTGTTATGCATTTATGAGCTTGTATGACATTTTTCATGACCAAGCTCTGTGCCGTTTCACGTAGCATCGTAAACTTACGTTAAATATTACCGTAAGTTTTTCACTTACGAAAAACTTAAGAATTTCTTGCGTGCGTTTCTCGAAAGTCATCGTAAGTATTTTCGTACGTCTAAGGATCAAGGGGAAATTTAGCAGTACCCTGACAACAGCAGAAAAACAAATATTGCGGATAGGTTTGTGCGGATTTAAAATTATGTAAACATTCGATTATGTCCCAAAGGATGTGTGAATACAAGTCACTGGGACTCTCATGGGACATAAGGATTTAATGTTTACAACTCTGCCTCTAATACCACTTTTTAAAAAAACCTTTGTGTACGCATCTGCGTTTATGTGTACAGGTTGCAATGCAGAACCTAGATTCAATTTCTTTGAGAAATGTAATAGGGTCTCCGATTCCGAAAATAACTGCATATTGAGTCTGCGTTATAGGCTTATTATGGTTATAGGGCATATACTCATTAACCTTATTGTGCCCATCCTAGTTGCAAACCAGAGTTTAAGAAGAATACAACACTAATAATAGAAGAAGGGCAACACTAGTAAAACGAAAGAAATAGTAAAGAATGTCCCAGAATTGCAGAGAAATCAGACATTTTGCTTCCTCTAATGCTTTGGACTATTTATTTTGTTTGTAATCAATTTGATTTTGCAAATTCTACTATTAAAACAGGGTTAGTATTATGGGTGTCACTACCAGGAGTATTGACAAATGTAAGAAGAAGTTCTCGGATTTGTAGTCTGCAACTAAAAAGAAGTAGCGGGCAAGGCGGAGGGCATTGGAGCAAACTGGAGGGGGCCACCTTCAGATACCCTGAAATCCTGGGAAGAATCGGTAGGCTTTTTACTCCAGTCAAAACATTTGTACAAAGACCCGGGCAAACTGGTATGATGCACTCTGTCTGAAAGTGTATATATAAGATGTTCGAAGTACTTACTTTGTATATGCAAATGGTTTTAATACAGTACTTTACGGCCATGTTTTGTTTCATGAACATGTTTATGTTTATTTAAATCAAAATCAATACGCAACAATAGATATTTACAATTCGCACATTGCAATATGTGTGAAAAGCGAGAATAAGATTTTATTTGATGATGTAGAAATCTTTGAACAGGTTAATTAATCCACAGGTAAATGTATTTATCAATTACCAGGCAATAGTTATGCAGCTATACAATTCAGATTTACCTCATTTCTGAAATATGCAAGTTATATATATATACTGCACAAAAAGGGTTTAGCACGACTTTTTAGGGACATAGATTAAACCAGGGAGTAAGTATACTTAAACATATGAACATTTATATATTTGTTTGAAGCTATTAGCAATGCTAGGTAAGGATGAGACTTTCCAAAAATTGTGTTGTTTCATTATTTTCTATCAGAATTACCTCCCATATATTAAAAACAAATTATTTTGTGATACAAACGTATTGCTTTGAACACATTTATTATTTGGCACCGACAATAAGTGCCCATTCTGTCATTGTATAAAAAATGCTTAAATGTGATAAAAAAAATGTTATTGATAAACAAAACATTACAAATTTCGTAATTTTAAAATTACCTCCCTTTTCATTGAAAGAAGAACAATTTCCGATAACCTATAACGGTATGTTCCAAACATATTTGCTTTATTTTTATCACCGATTTTGTTTACAATTGATTGTAGCATTATTATTGGACAAATCTATGTCACTTTACCACTGAACCCGAACTGTATCTTGTCTATGGAAATGACATGCATTTTATGCGCTAAATTTATTTTTCTCAGTATATATATATACCTCGTCGTCGCCGTTGTCGGTAGGTTTAGAAACGGTGTACATATGTTGTAAAATGTGACTGTTGTTGGCGGGATAGCTACTTTAACATGTTTTTATACAGCAATATTTTAATTATTTAGATTATTGCGTGCCTGCCAGAAAGTATTGTTGTGGGTTTCCTAGGGGGTGTCGACACATCAAGACATACTTGTAGAGGTAATTACAAAAACTCTTTACATTCTCAGTGAAAGGGACAGATGGCAGTCTAATTTCTTTTTTCAACTCTCCATCACAATAGTATTTCTACATAACTTGCATTTGGTCAATAAAGGAAGCGGACTTTGCATACTACTTCCTGTTGGATTATATTGCACCAAAAATGTATTTAAGCCATTAGTAGAATAATTAGAAAAATTTAAAATGCAAACATTAATTTATTTATATGCAAGCAGGTTTAAAGTCAAAAATGCAACTGGATCAATAAAAAGATTGCAATGTGTCCCTTTAAGGCATGTTAGTAAACAGCTTAAGTGACTGGACAAAGACAGAGACGTTTTAAAATTCATATAAAATTGATTAATGTGAGCTCTGAATAACCACTTGAGCCAGCATGAAAAATACAACAAATACAAACATAAGAATACAACAAAATAGCTGCTAGAAAAGCTATTAAATTTATAGGCCTTAAAGAAACTGGAGGCGATTTGAGAATTATGGTTGTCAATCAAAATATATTTATATCTCCTTGGATTGACACCAAACACTTTCAGATTGCCTCTATGCCTTTAGTTAATATAGTTGATTCGATTGTTTGTCCTAGCAGAACATGTATACTGAGCAAAAATAAAACGCACCCCCTTTTTTGCTGGTATTCCCAGAGAACATGTTTTTAGCGTAGGACAGCTCAAACAACGCTTTAATTAAACATTTTTTTTGATGTTTGTAAGCACACTTCACTAAGTACTAAATATCCATTAACCAGTTAAAATATTGCCAAGCAATACTCTTTTATGAATGCTATGGAAACTTTAAAGGGAGGTAATTTGGTTTTTTTATGAGAAAAAAGCTGCTATTTACACAACCTGTGTTGTGTCTTTGTGTGAATTTTTTTTTTGTAAGCAACATATAGACAATATTGTCTTTGAAAAATTTAGGTAATTTTCATATACTTAATGTGTTTTTACCAAAAACGCATGGTTAAGAAAAAGGGGGATAACTCCCTTGTGTACGAAACTTATTAAAACAATATTTTATTTGGACTATTGGTGGGGTCTAATTTTTCTATGTACACCATTGTTTATTTCCTGTTTAGCATTCTATATAAGAAGGGAAAGAATAAGGGTAGGTACTTTTTATTTTTGCTCAGTATATATATATATATCTAAAACATTGAACGTGTTGTTCAATACTGGAATAATAAATGTTTCATATGGAAAAAAACAAAAACGTTCTTTATCTTTACAGAAGAACAGTCTGAGAACAGTACCCCTAACCCATCAGCACAGCACCATCAAAGGGTATATATAATGTCAATATTAGAAACAAATGAATATTACCTTAACACTTAAGATTTGATACAATATAACAATAAATATTCTATTCAGTAACTTCAGTCACTCCTTACGGCTTACACATGGATAGAAGAATAAAAATATATACAGGCCCTACATGGATTATTGGCAATAATGCATAGTGATTCTCCTCAATCTGAACTTTAATGTTCTTACTGCTCAGTTTTTCATTTTCTGGTCCGAATGCTCAGTGCTTCCAGCTTTACAGCTAAGTGATAAATCCATAAAATTAAGAGATAACCATGCTAAGATTTTCAATCTGGGATGGTATAAGAGTGGTTTTACTGAATGGTTTTACGGTCTGAAATTTTGTTTTATGTAGATGCGGTAGAGTTGAGTATCTCAATTCTAATGCTTCTCCACTTAAATGCCAGAAATATAAAGTGAAAATATACATACACAATTGTTTTTCTATGAAAACTCAAAATTCATTGGTAACAGTATTTTGTTGACGTGAAGGACATAACTTGTTACAACGTTATGTGATGTTACATACTTTTGAGACAGTAAATCGGGCGTTTTACAGTCGCAAATTTTAGACGTTAGCCAATGGTGAACAACCTACTTTTTAAATTTTTAATACACCTTATTTCAAATCCTGGATCCACCAGTGGTTTACTGATTTTTGTTTTTAAACAAATATATTAATCTCACTTTCGAAACTGTGAAAGACTTTTATTTTAATAATTATACAAATTATAACCATTTTTAGATGTGTTCACTCGAACATTTGAAAAAGTTGCAGCGATGCCCTTGGAAGAGCTGACCAGTTTGCCGTCCGATTCAGCCAGATGTGGAGGTATTTTGTTTGTCCTTGTGAATTTGTTTTCAACAAAATAGAAACAAGAAAATTCAGTTACTGATGTCCCCAGCCACAACCTATTGTTTAAATGATAGAAGAAATAGCTGTGAACAAATAACTACACAAACACCTCTAAGCTGATACGATGATATAAAATGAGGCACATCACTGGCTTGATATGTGAAGTAATTTTTTCTAGTGAGAGTAGGGCACAGTTCTCGATCCTTATTTATCTTTATTCTCTGCATGGGGCTTCTCTGAAAACTTAATAATATGTTGGAAATAATGACTTTATTGTTGTGTAGTTATATAGGATTTTTATGAGTGCCTGTTTAATATTGAATTTATTAAACGGGTTAAATAAAATTATATGATGCGAGACTGTGCAATGAGTTAAACAAATTCAGTATAATCTAAGCACCCATTTAAGATTTTATTTATAACTCCCAAAAAGTCTCAAAGGAACGCTGCCAATATATGAAGTTGTAGTATGGCGATGTCATATGTTTGTATGATATCGTATGTTGACTCAGTCTTCTCCGTACGTCACCAAACAACAGATCTACCTCGACAATTTCTGTAATCCGATATTTTAGACGTTATGAAAATGTATGAGGTCATTACGATGCAGAATGGGTTGAATGACAAAACAATTATTCAGCCTTCATTTTGCATAATTATTACACTAGTGCAATGTGATAACTATATCATGGCCGTAATCCACATTCAAATCATTATGAAATAAATGCAGGTTATCCGCCTTTTACATCTATATTAAATGACTACACAATTTATTTACAGAGAGTGGCCATACTTCAAGAGATTATGCGAAGGTAAAGAAAACAGGTATATTATTATGGCTTTCCAAATAATTTGTTCATAAATTCAATATTATTTTGGTAGTTGACTTTTCGAAGAAAATGCAAGATATTGTACTTGCCTGTATGTAGACATCTCTGTCATCATTGCTTAACATTTAACAAATAACATGAACTGAAAAAAAATGCTTTCAATGGTAATGTAAACTATTAAATAATAAAAAGAGCTGTCGGAGAACAGCGCAGCTCGACTATTCGATTTTTCAGAGAATAATAAATTATATAGCTAGTATATACCATCAGAAAACAAGCCTAAAACAATGTGGGGGTGGGGTTGGGGACGAGTGGAGTGGGTGGCAGCCCTTAAGATAATGCTATAAGGAAGCCCATGGCCAAATTTGATTGTGCTAGGATAAGAAATGTAAGAGATACAGACTTGTAAACACAGCTTATACGCAAACCTTGATGTGGGACGCCGACGCCAATCCCGGGGTGATTACATAAGCTCTCTTATTCTTCGAATAGTCGAGCTAATAATGTATATATGCCAATTAAAAGTATAGGTTTATTCAAAGGTTCTTAAAATACCTGTGATTGAATATGCATAAAATGAATTATGAGTTGGTAAATCTTAATTAGAAACTGCAGTTTTTGCGTTTGACCTGGCTTGTTAAATCTGTTAATATTTACCAGTACAGCTCCTCCTTATCAATTCTCAAATGCAGAGTTATGCCTCTTTTCATTAATGTTAACAATTTAAAACGAAAGATCTGCTCCATAATTCAGGAAGGATAGCACCCCCTGTCTTCAAACGTTATAGAGTGATTGTCCTTTCTGAAATGAGCACATGCCAGGCTAGTCTATTTATATTAACAGTGACCATGACATTTGACCAATGGACCCAAATAACAAACTTCTTTTCTATGACAGGCGTAGAGCAAACCTATAGTCCACCCTAGTAGAAACGGAAGCTTGAAATATCTCTACATGTAAATAGCTATTACATTCACAATACTTTTTATTTCAGTAATTGCAACAAAATGCCAGTGCTAACAAGACCTGCTTAGCATTGAACGGGAAAGACTAACAATTGAGGAACGAAGAACTTATCTGCAGTTTCAAAAGCTTCAGCTGAAGAAAAGGGAAGTGGAATTATTGGAGGAACTGGTGCAGCTCAAAAGGCAAAAGCTATCCAGAGAAATAATGAATGAATCTGGAATACTTTCTGTGTCGGAAGTACTTTCATTTTAAAAAAGTAAATTACTCAAAGGAGCACATGTCAAAAATAAGTATAAAAGTCAAACAGGAAATGCAGCTTTCACAGAACACAATAAACCCCAAAACACGCAAAAAGGAAAACATGACTTGCCGTCTTAAAATTACGTGACATCACATAATGTTGAAACAAGCGACGCCATTAGATGACGTCAACAAAATGCTGTTACTGATAAATTTGAGTTTTCGTAGGAAAAACAAGTGTGCATGTATATTTTAATTTATTTTTCTGATATTCACATGGAAGAGCATTTGAATTAAGATACCCATGCTAAGACGTGGTAGCGGAGCCGTAAAAGGTAATTTCAGACCTTAAAATCACTCCCATACCATCCCAGATTGAAAATCTTAGCTTGGGTATCTCTTAAGTATCAAGCCGTAGGCGTGTTATGTGATAAATAGAATCTTACATCATCGACTGTGTATTATTTATTTTAATAAATTCGTTGAATGAAAAGATAGTATACTCGGTAGAGCCTTGTATCCTACCACTTTATCCAAATTGTTTATTAAAATAAATTATATGCAGTCACTCAGGTAAGTTCCTCTATTTATCACATAGCATGGCTTCTAGGTCGTATTGTAAATTAATACACAAGTGCATCAACTATGTAAATGAGGACTGAATCTCGGTGTACAGTACACATGTAACCGCAATGGTATGCTATCATTTCTTCAACTTGTAAAGTCAATATCACAGAGTATTCATGTAAGATCCTCTCTCTCTCTATATATATATATAGAGACATGTACGTAAGCATTATTTTTTAATAATGGGGAATTCGAACTAACTTCATATTGTGTGTGGAAATTAAGGCAAGATTGACATGTGCTCCTTTAATGACACTTATACATATTCAAAAGATGATTATTAAATAAAATGTAACATATAATTCAAACCTATTGGAAATAGTTTCCAATTAATTAAAAATGTCTATGACTTGGTAATCTCTACAAATAATAACAGTGGGACCTAGACCTTTGACTATATGATAAAACATCTGATAGTAATTGTTGTTTGAGTAAGAGAACTATTTGTATAAAGTTTCAAGAATGTAGGTCAAATTGTTCATAACTTGTTCATGAATAACAACCAGGAAATAATGTTTCATGATCTGACATGTTAAGAGTGACCTGTGACATCTGACCTAATGATAAAATCATAAAATCTAAAATTTCATTAGTCTAAGTGTTCTACTCCTGGAGTTATCACTTGAAATATGTATGTCCATATGAGGTCATGGTGACCTTGACCTATTAACTCCAAAAGTAATTGGGTTTCTTCTCTGACCAGATGCAATGTACCTTTGAAGATCCATATGTGAAGTAAGATAAGTAAAGACAGTGTGATGATGACATAAATTCTAAGTAAAGACAGTGTGATGCTGACATAAATGACATAAATTCTAAGTAAAGACAGTGTGATGCTGACATAAATGACATAAATTCTAAGTAAAGACAGTGTGATGCTGACATAAATGACATAAATTCTAAGTAAAGACAGTGTGATGCTGACATAAATGACATAAATTCTAAGTAAAGACAGTGTGATGCTGACATAAATGACATAAATTCTAAGTAAAGACAGTGTGATGCTGACATAAATGACATAAATTCTAAGTAAAGACAGTGTGATGCTGACATAAATGACATAAATTCTGAGTAAAGACAGTGTGATGCTGACATAAATGACATAAATTCTAAGTAAAGACAGTGTGATGCTGACATAAATGACATAAATTCTAAGTAAAGACAGTGTGATGCTGACATAAATGACATAAATTCTAAGTAAAGACAGTGTGATGCTGACATAAATGACATACATTCTAAGTAAAGACAGTGTGATGCTGACATAAATTCTAAGTAAAGACAGTGTGATGCTGACATAAGTTCTAAGTAAAGACAGTGTGATGCTGACATACTGAAATCACAAGTAAAAGGGTTCCTCCTCTCACCAAAGACATAAAGTCTATAAAGTTTCATTAGTCTAGGTGTTCTACTCCTGGAGTTATCACTTGAAATATGTATGTCCATATGAGGTTATGGTGACCTTGACCTTTGACCTATTAACTCTAAAAGAGTTCCTTCTCTGACCAGATAGGCAATGTACTTCGAAGATTCATATGTGGGTGTTGTGGTTCGAAGTTATCAGTGGAACACACTCAAGAGATTACAACTTTTGAATATTTTCAAAAATAGACATGTTTTTTCTTTTCTTTTTGACCGAGTATATTTAACATGCATGTTTTGAAGATGTTTATGTTTTACCAACAGCATAGTTTACTTGATGTTATAGGGACAAGTAGCAATCGCTTCTGGTTAGTTTTTCTACATTTGTTAAATCATTAATTATATTAAATATAGTTTAAAGCAAATTGTACTTGCACATTTTTTTATCACATAACGTCCCTTGTTAGCAGTGTCGAACACCCATTTAATAGTCTATTGTATGACACACGTGTAATACAACCTGGAACGATTTTGATTGGTTGAGTTAAACCTGTAACACTCCGAAAGTTTATTAACTGAAACTATTTTATTTATTACAAATTCACCCAGATCTGAGTCGTAAACTTATTATTTGTGACAGCTTATAAAAATAATGCACGTTATACAAAACATTGTTGTTGGTTTGTTAAAAAGTTGGCGTAAACTGCTATTTTGTAAAGAGGTAAAACACGAACTCTTTTATACGCAATGTTATGTGTGAGACGCAACGTTACGACATCACATATTTTATGACGTTTTGGCGCTAAAGTGTGTCTGATGTCGTGGCGGTTCTACAATCATCTGAATTAATTTATTAGATACTCTAAAAGTGAAACTTTCGTATATTTTGTGAGTATTTACAACCTACATGTAAGTATAAAATAAATTTAATAGCCTGACAAGAAACCCTACCTCATTCCATTCCAACTATCCCCATATCTGAGACCATTTGTTGTTGGCAGGTATATCAACTGAGGTTTTGACACACCATTCATAATAATGTAGGTGATTTTGAAGGGAACAACTATTTCGACTCCTCTACGAGTCTCATCAGGTGGTGACAGCATGACCCAAGAAAGTGTACATGCTATAGATCTCTCCACAATAGTTGTTTTGTCATTGTGCTGCCTGTGTCGCATACATAGCATGGCAGACACTTAGGGATCACTTCGTCTGTCGTGGTCTGTATGTCCGTCCCACAAATTAGTTTAAGCATATATCTTCAAGTGAGAAACAAGTGCTTGTAACTTATATTAATATCACCCTCAGTGGTTTCCTGGGTAGAACCAGTACTAAGCAATGTGGATTAATTATCTTGCTCAAGGATAAATAACATGGCCAAGGCGATGATCTACCCATAACCATTCGATCTAGAGTCTGATGCTCTACTACTGGACCATGCACTCCACTTTGTCGTCTTAATAATTATTGTAAATTTGTGTGTCACCTACTAATCTAAAACTATGAGAGTTAACCTGACCAAACTAGGTGTGCAAGCTACTACCATGTAATCATGTGTAGGAAGTGACCAAACTAGGTGTGCAAGCTACTACCATGTAATCATGTGTAGGAAGAAGGGCAGATAAATCTGATAAAAGAGTGTTATTATAATTCAAGTATTAACATTGTAAAAATGTGTTGCTTACTTCTGAAAAACTATAGCAGCTAACCTTACCAAACTAGATGTGCAAGGTTACTTCCAAGTAATGATTTGTAGAAAGTAAAGGCAGATAAATTACAGTTTTACCATGGAACACTCATCTAGTAATAACAAACTCTATATATGTAACACAATACATGCATAAGACAAATCAAGAGGCTGCTTGGCTGTCATCTTTATCTTTATTTTCATGTAATTACTAAACAAATTTAGTTATTAACCTTTGTCGAACTTGACGTCCAGTAGATGTGTTGTATGTCGTCAGGTATGTCATAGTTGTCAGCTGTGTTTTCCGCGTCAATTAAGTTGATTGATTCTGGTAGTTTGTCATCAATGGCCTTGTTGTGCAGTCTCATGCAAGCTATAACCACACTTGCACTTTTGAACATTCTTACTATCATCCTCTCAGGAACATGATATTTATATAATACCAATTATCATGGAGTGAAAATATTGTTAGAAATAATCTTGGTTGATATAGAATACATTTTGGTTGCAGAACCAATATATTATAGATTTTGTCTGTTGAATTCTGTTTGTTTTTGTATTATAGTGAAATTGCCACACTTGTAGATAATGAATGTATTTCTCTACTGTCTGTAATTATTCTTTGTACAATGTAAACTGTTATGTTTTTATATAATACAGGGTTAATATGTACCCATTATTATAAAGAACCTTTTACCATGAATTGGTATTACGTTACTCATTCAGACCATGGTTTAAATTTATCCGAAGGCTTTTTTTTGTTGAAATATTCCTTGTTTTTACCTAAATCTTCACTTGAGCACTCCAAATGACCTTTCAACCACCATCCGTGTACGGGAATGTTATAGGACACTTCAGCTGGTGTGGATGGGTTACAGACTGGCGTCGTCATATAATGTCTAAGTGGATAGCCTGAATCTCCCAAAAGCCAATGGTTGGTTTGACTTTCCAGGACGTCTTTCAGACCACAATCATCAAACATAAAAAAATTGAGCGTCATGTTGCGACCCTGGCCACTTGAAAACTACATCCCTAAACCTGTTAAAAGAGACAATATATGGAGTTTAATAACCAGTAATTTTGTGATACGGGAAATATCTCCAGAACGAGCGCTCTTATATCGGGGCCATTTCCCTACCGAGGGAGATATTTTCAGTATCTCAAAAACACTGGTTATTAAACTATATATTACATAACTTAAAATGATATTTTATTAATATTTCTAATCATTCACGCCCTTTTACACAAGTTTGCACGAGAACGCCCAGACGACGATACGTCATACAAACAAAACAAGTGGAACCAGAACTCTTCGTTAATTTTCGTAATCGGTATTTCCTAGTGGCGGAATCTGACGAAGACGTCCGTAAAACAATCGGAACTTCATTTTGCGTTCCCGCCACTGACGGAAAAGGACAAGCAATGTTCCGTACTGTGAAATATCTCCCAGTGGGAGTATTCAACTGGGAGATATTTCACAGTAGAGCAAACGAGTAGATATAGCTTTTCTATTCCCAGTATTTCCTATACAAATCACAGACAAATATGTAATATTGAAGTTTGCCATTATTGGATTCCTGCATTTCATATTTTAAATTTTCATAAATGTAAGAACATCTGAAAAATGCAAACCATTACCATGTATAAAACTAGAATGTGTCCTAGGGATACGGATGCCCCCACTGAAAACAATCAGTGTAAAACTTAAAATTTGAAGAAAAAGGGACTGTAACTCAGGTAATACTGGGTCGACTTGATGCCCAATTGATATGCACATTTTGATATATGTAAGCAGCCTGTAAAGTTTGAAAAGAAACGGAGGACAGCTGTGGGAGCAGATGGACAAAATATATTTTAACGTAAAATTTGACGAAAAAAGGGCCATAACTCCGGTAATATTAGGTTGATTTTGATGCCAAAACAATATCCACATCTTGACATGATATTTAAGCATCCTGAAATGTGTCAAAGCAAGCGGTATCGAAGTGTGGGAGGAAATAGACACACAACATATGTTGACGTAGAATTTGACGAAAAAAGTGCCGTAACTCCGATAATACTAGGTTGATTTTGACGAACTTTTCGGGACGTACTAACGGACGGACATGGCTAACGCTACATGCCCCCTAACCATTCGGTCGTGGGGGCATAAAAAAATCACCAGCTGTAAAAACATGCTGTTATGTATGTCACCAGAGGAAAACTGTTGTATTGCACTGAACACCACCACAAATATATATTGTGTTATTGCTCATTTATGTTAATTGAATAAATTAGATCAAAGTAGCTGAAGGGCATTCGTATTGTTCTACGTATGGTTTAATGTTTTCACGTCTGTGTGTCAAGATTGAAAGTTTTACTTTTATGGAAGTTTGAAAATTTCTTTGTGAAACTGCCTCATGTCCATATCCACAGTGGCTTGGATGTTCAGCGCATAGAAACCTTTCCTGCATACATATTCATCTTCGTCGTCAGATGACGGTGCAACTATAGGTACCAAGGTACCATCAACTGCACCAACCACATTTGGAAGTCCAGCTACATGATGGAAGGCCCTCTTCATCTTGTCAAGCTCCTGGACTGAACTCGGGAAGCGTATATTGTCCAGACGAATGTTTATAGCATTGGCAACACGCTGAACTGACCTTGAAACGGAGGCTCTACTTATTCCGTGGATATCGCCCACTTCAGAAAAAAATCGCCCTTTGCCAAATACCTTAAGGTAACAAGAACCTGGAAATACAGACATTTAATCAAATTTAAACAAAGATCACTGAAAAAGCATGAACTCCCCCCACCGCACAACCTAGTTAAGATAAGTTTGATAGTGGATATTTCACAACCGTGTTAAAATAAGTTTGAAAGTGGGAATGTTTTTGGAAACCCATTTACGGGGTGTAGTGGCGACAACAAATTTTAAGTTAAAATGTCAAAGGCTCATAACTCCATCAAAAATCATGGAACCACAACACGTGATATGTATAACAAGACGTCATACTGATGGTTCCTACCAAGTTTCATTGAAATCCAACCAGCAAAAACAATATTATTTTTCAATACAAATGCAATAACCTGCTACATTGATGATGGCACTGATATGCATATGAACATTTCCGCGAACGCAGTGTACCATTTTATCATGACACAGATGCAATTTGACTTGAACATTAATAAAACAGCCACATAATAAAACAAAAGAAGACATAGTATGTTCTGGTCATAAGCAACTGAATGAAGCTGTACAAGCACTTATTAAGTATACATAGGTTTTGATACTCATTAAGAGGTATATCATTATGATCACTTGACATGCTTGAAACAATTATAATTTCATTCTAAAGCACAAATCCTGCAATCCGACTGGTTGACGTTGAAATATTTGCGACTATTAAATAGTACATACCCGTCACAAATCCGGTCATGTGACGTTAAACCATTCAACATGTTGCAGCATTTCGTTTTATTTCAATGCGTTTGTGAGTAAAACTGTCAAAAACAATGAAATGCCTTGAAAACGGTTTAACCAGTATTGAAATTTTGAATTATCAGTCGTGTAACGGTCACAAATGGTGTTTCATGGCTAACATGTTGCCATTCAACAAACATCACGACATTGAACAACTGATATACCGTCGCAATTTTCAAAATTTCAATACAATTAGACCAAAAAAAAGAAATTCTGTGTTTCCGGTGGCCCGACCGACCCTATTTTTAAGGGACCGAAACCTTTTTATGAAAAAAAAAAAAGAAAATGCCTACCTACCGACCCTTTTTTTTTTAGAGCATGCGATAGGAAACACAACTATTGTTTTTTTTGGCCTTAGCCCTACTGTATATTAATTATTATCTATACTAAAATATCGCGACCAAGTAAACTCAATCATGAAAATTGTAATCGATTGATCAGAAAAAACAATAACTGACCAATGCTCAATCAATCAAATCTGACCGGTGATCAAATCGATACATCTGAAAAAGACCATTGCATGTTATTGATACTATTTTAAGGAGAAAAAAAATAAGCATTCTCAAATGTCATTTTTTTGCAAATGCTGCGTACCGGTTAAAATATTTTAATTGTAGTACTTATAGACGTGATAGAGTTCACGAGTTAATAACTGAACGTACCGATTTTACCAAACCTTTTGTAACTGTTATTATTTACCTGAATAAAGTCTATGAATCTATTTTCCGCTGTTTTTTCCATGAATTTTTTTAACTTTTTTGACAGCAGTAAGACGGAAGAGTATGTTGTTCAAGGGAGGTAAACATGTACATATTCGTCTGGAAACTAGAGTGAACTATTTCGTTACTCTAGTTACGTATTGATTTTTTATGCATTGCAATTTATAGTTACTCAAACTGTAACTTAAGTTATCTTAATGAAATGTGTCATATTATGCTTTTAAAAACATCAGTAAAATAATTATGATTATTAAAGAGCATGAACAACTAATTGTGAAAATATTCCTCAGGTGTTTTTCTGTTTGTGTACAGCATGCCTTTTTTTACAGCATAATATGCTGGAAGGAATTATGAACATTTCGCACACTGGACACATATACTGACACGTGTTTGTACTATCATGACGTTATGTAAGGCAGAGGCAACTGCGAGCGGCTTTCAAAAAGTGAATCGATTAAACTTTGTAAACATTCCGTGAAATAACAGTATATGCGTTACGGCCGCGTTTAACGATACTATTGTCTCGGGTACATTTATGTATATTTGGGACAGAGAATGGCTAGTAAAGTTAGTAGAAGTGATGGGCAATAGGTTGAAATTTACAATCGATCATCGGTTACAATTGGCTGGATGTAACCGATCAAAACATCGGTTTTATTATAATCGGTTTGTCCATATATTCATAGATCTACATACACTGGATTTGAAACATGGCGTAAATCCAATTTATCCGCCGAATAATAATTTACCCATGAATACTTGCGCGTACAGGTAAGATATTACGGCGCATGCGCATTGCGCTAAGTACGAATTGATCAAATGTAAGAAAACCTAGTATACATATCGTTGTTAATTTATTTATTTTGGGAAAAGTGGTATACGGACAAAAGCCCCCCCGGACAAAAGCCCCCCTACTCATTTTTGTATAGGTGGACAAAAGCCCCCTCATGTTTTTTACAAGGTAGACAAACCTCCCCCACCCCCCCCCCTGAACTTTTTACAAGGTGGACATAACCCCACTGATATTTTTGCAAGGTTGGACAAAAAAAAACCTGTACGAAATCCCCCTCAGATATGTCTTTAGCAAAATGTTAAAAAACAACAAATATTCTAGCATTGTTTTTAAGGTTTTCAGTTTATTCATGACAGTTAGGGACGGTCCTACTAAATACCGCTAAGGACCACAAAGTACCACTAAGGACCACTAAGGGACCACTAAGGACCACTAAGGGGCCAATAAGGACCACTAAGAATGAATAAATATATTGATAATTAGTTGATAAATTGCATAATTGGATAATTAAACGCATACACAATCTCGCGCACAGACTGGCAAACGACAAGCAGAGAATTGAATTGAATGTTGTTTAACGGCTCATCAACACAGTATAGGTTATTTAGAGCCGCCCCAGAGAGAGGGGAAGGATACATAGGAATCCGGGAACCTGCCCTACTCTTATTATCGAATAGATTCCTATGGTTCTTTGATAGACCGATACACGGGACCGCCCGGTTTACGTCCCCATCCGACGGACGAGACAGGCAGAGAAAGTTAAAAACAATAGAGAAAGTTAAAAACAATAGTTGACTTAAACATAATATTGTAAAATGTATATATGTCTGTATCATACTTTTAAGGGGATTTGAATGTTACTAAACATGAAACAAACTAAAATTGTTGTTGTGTATCATTTACAGTGTCCTTTTACAGACATACTAAGGTTTTATAAAAAGTGCTATTTCACATTCCTAAGGATTTGCGAAAATTCAAAACGTCAATGTTTCGCAGTTTTACCTTATAAAAATATATTTTCTCTTCAATAGTGTTTGCTGTTTCATTTGTAAATAAATTAGAATGACAAAATTATCACCAACTGCTATTGGACTAAGTTTGTATAAGTGTGTTCTAAACAGACAATGAATTGTTATTTAATTACTTGTAAAGACATCTCACCTTTACAACTTTTACTTATTTCGTTGATAGGATTAGTGACACGTGTTGATTGCAAAATACAAATTGCAAGGCTTGCGATATTAGACAGAGCCATTGTTCGGTTCCTATAACTGGACACTTTTATAAATTAATATATTTATAAAATTGATTTTATATATAATTTAAATATATCACACCTGATGTAACATTTAATCATTCTGTATATTGAAAGCAATATTATCGCATGCATATTAGACAGAGCCATTGTTTGGTTTCTGTAACTAGACATTTTTATAAATTAAAATTAAAAATTAGTATATTTAGTCAAGCTGATTTCATATTTAATAATGTAGTATAAGGTTTTATTTTTCCTCGCCGTTGGCAACTAGGCCTTTTGGCGAAGTTTTCAATAGTAGTTTATTTATAATAATCTTAGTAGTTTAAATAATGTTACTAATGCTTATCAATCACGCACGGATGGCAGGATCCAAGCAGACGCAAGACATGGCAATAGATGGTTTGCAGGGACACAAGAAGATTAATTTGGCAGAGGCTGAGTGATGGGGACACAGGTGGAATAAGCTCATGTTGGTCTATTTTATATATATAATTCAATGGAGGATTATAAATAATAATTTTATTTTCCAGCGCCAGCGCATCACCATTTCTTAAAAATGATTTAACTTAATATGTACATATATACATAATCCATGTTGTGTCTGCTTCATGCTCCCTGCCAAAGGGAATGGACTCTTATAATTATAAGCATATCATGTTAAAAAAGAAATCGTTAAAATGTCCAGTGTTGTTAGTAAGACATCACTCCAAATCTCTCAATATAAAATAATTCAGAATGAGTTTTACGCTTACGAGAGCAAAAACGTTAAATGGAGTGTGTCCCTCCGCCAAAGCCACGGGGAGGCCACACTGGGGAGGGCATGAAGCAGAGGTATACATAGGTTTTACATGTTAATATTACGTACCCCGTTATCCCGATGTGTGCGTCAGATCAAACTAAAAATAGCATCTTCCCAGCTGTTGATTAAAAATCAGTGTGAAGTAATAAGCATATATAAAACTAAATAGGACAGCCAGGAATTTCTATTAACTTAACTGTTGATATAAAACAACCAAATATTAAAATCACACACCGGGGCTGGTGGGGTCATACAAAGTAGTGTTACATGGAATTATACGACATAAGGGAGTGGGAGTGGATGGAGTGGGGGGGGGGGGGAATATGTAACTTAGTAATATTATTGTTTATAAGATAAACATTTAGGACGTTTTTAGGACATATTTAATATTTAATAAGCATCTCCATGACACCAAAAGTATAGGGTTGACCCCACACTCATCCTGTCATGGAGTCCTATCAAAAGTCAGCTAGACATGTCCACGACGCCATGAGGTAGGGCAGTCCCCACACTCACTTAGTCATGGCGCATTATATATATAAAAGTATGTGATTGGTCCTGGACCGTTGTGCCTCCGTTGTCATCAGACTCAAAAATCGCCCCAACGCGTCCACCGGATCAGTCCCATATTATAACTGTATCAATTAAGTAGTTTATAATATTCATATGAAGAATAACATACGTCTCTGTGTTGACCTACCACCCAGAGAGCCAGTACAGCGACCGTCTAACCAGGTGGCAGTCAGTATTGAGTATGACCATGTTATTCTTAAGAAGTTTATATATTATGATTACTTATTAGTCGTAAGTTAATCATATGACGTTTATATAATGTTAAATACGACGATTATCCTGCACTCGTAATAGAAAGGGTTTACAATTTGGTAAAATTATACTGGAATAAACCAATTTAAATCAAACCATCAGTGTTTTCGAGCCCAGCAGACAAAACATACAAGCTTATCCACTGGGCCGTCCAACATTGTAGTTTAGTCTAAATCTTCTTTTCAAATTGTGTGCCCAGATGAAAGAACTAAGAGCGCTATAATACTTGAACTCTGTGTTTTTTGATAGGATCTAAAATGTTAGTTAAATTAAAGGGTAATGATAAGTTTAGCAATTTTAATTTTAAGATATCTCTCTGTATTTCAAAACTGACTACAATCTAGTAAATAATTGTTCCGTAGTAAAATGGACTAGGCGATTAGGACAATCCTTACGAAGGTCGTTATTATGTGCTGCCTAAACTAGCCGGTAATAGATTGTACCCCCCATTCTCAGTCTTGTAATTACTTTTATCGATAAGCCTATTGGTAGAAAATGGTTCCTGAATTTTGAAGTTTGGTTTTAAGTCTAGAGAAAGTATGGAACTTGTTAATTTGATTAGTTAAATAATGATCTACTGTGTTGTTTATTATTTCCGAATTTGTGAGTAAATTTCAGTATGTCCTAAAGGGATTGGTTTGTCAACGGCAGTGGTGTCCCAGCTTGTCGGCTTTTTCGTTACCGACTATAACCAACATGAGCCGCGGCACCACTCCACGTTTACAGAAAGTTTTAAAATATGGCAATCATTTAATTTATATATGAATATTTGTCAGAAGATCAGGGCGAGTTCTACCCGTTTCTGGTCTTTAATAGCCATAAGACTTGAAAGCGAGTCTGAGAAAATAACTGAGAATGGAGGCTTGTATTTAATAATCATTTAAGGGCTCTGTCTATTAGCGACTAGCTCCGCGGTAAAAATTGAGAGACCGTCAGAGGTTCTAGTAATTTTAGTAATATCTTTTGGTTGGTATAACAAAAGGCTGATGCTACACGGTCCTGAGACAGGATCTTTGGAACCATCTGTATAAATTTGTAAAAAGTTATTATATTTACTATTCCTTATGTTGTAGGAAGTTCAGTTTAATTTCTGATGCTTCATCGTTTTTGGTTATTATAGAGGAAAGGGAAATGTCTACATAAGGTGAATTAGAGTCCATGGAGGGACCACTTCCCACTGAAAACTCTGCAATTTGATATTGGTCTAGGTCATATTCCTCTATTAAATTATAAATGGTTGTGCCGAATGGCTTGGATTTTTACTAAATCTATTCAGACATTGAGTATTTACAAAAATATTATTTACTGGATTTGATTCCTTTTTTGTCTGGACCCTGGCCCCAGAAACGAAGCATCTGTTCTTCTCTATGAATATGTAATGGCAAAACGCCAGCCTCATGTCCAAAATATGCTGTGGAGTAGAATTAGGGCTCCCAGTGCAATTCTAAGACATTTATTTTGTAATATATCGAGTCGATGAAGTAGTGATTTGGACGCACATGAATATACATGGGATCCGTAATCAAGTTTATATAAAAGTGTTAATGATTTTTTATCGGATCCGAAATCAGTACCTTTTTAGCATTCTTAATAAATTTAAATCATTTTCGCATTTGTTTAAAAGGTTATATATAATGGGCCTGTAAAATTTAACCTTCTTATCCCAGATAAGCCTAAAAAAAGTGACTGTGTTGCTAAATATAATATTGGTATTACCCAGGAAAAAGATCTGTAGAAGTGTGGGCGGTATTTCCAAATATAATCCATGTAGTTTTACTAGTGGAGATTTTAAATCCCCATTTATTTAGCCCAATCCCAAATTAAGTTTAGTCCCTTTTTGTGCTTTAGCTTGTAATGTATCTATACGTTTCCCAGAAATCCATTGCTGCCACTATCATCTGCAAATTGACTAACGACCAAGCCGGAATCTTGACTACATTAGGTAGGTCGTTAATTAGAATGTTAAAAAGGAGCGGAGAAAATAATAGATCCTTGTGGAGTACCACGTTCTAATATTTCTTCTTCAGAAAGATTTATACATCAACTCTTTACTTGAATTTTTCTATCCTGGAGAAAGGCCTTGACAAAAATAAAAACAGTTTCTCTCGAATTCCGGAGGTCAAATAATTTGGGATAATATTCCAGTATGCCAGGCTAGATCGAAAGTCGCCTGGAGATCAAGAAAGATGGCTAGAAATACAGATCGGCTTCTTGTTTTTAGCAAATAAGATGTCATGTGTGTAATCAGGGCTAGCTGACTTGAGTGCTACGCCCTTTTTCTAAATCACTGACTGAAATTTATTAATTAAAACCCTTATATTCATAAAAAGTGTTTCAAGTCGGTTTTTAACCATAATTCCATTAGGTTTACTTTGATGGGACGTTAAACTGAATGGGTCGAAAAGATTGTGGGGTCGTTGGTTTTTTTTATTAGGTTAAGTAATGGGAATACACAGGCAGTCTCCGGGATTCAGGATAGTTATTAGAAGACCATATTTATTATACAGTGTAAGGCCAAATATTTAAAGTAGAATACCGGGCATATGTTTGATTAGTTGATATGAGAGTTTATCGTGTCCCCACGGTCTGATATTTAATAATCACTACCTGATTGCAGCAGTTATCATTCTGTATCTTGAAAGCATTACCTCTCATTTCATCCGACCTGTCAAACATGTATCATTACCACACCTCTTTTCACGCCAATTTGACCAATCAAAGACCGAGCACTTTTCTCACATACTTCTTGTATAAACACAGTACTGTGTGTTAAATCAATTAGTATGTTTGCTAATCAAACAAGCAAATGATTAAGCCCAGTGATATTTTTGGCGTAAGGAAATAGCAAATGGAATTAAACATTATTCTGAAATAAAAAGCCGAAAAATATTAAATTTAATATGCATATTTGACTTTGATACTTACTAATGATTGTTATAATAATATAGAATTAGTTCAAAGAGTTTGTTTTTACATATTATAAACGGTTTGCTATTGTCAATTTCTAATTTAAATGCAAATCTTTTAAAAAAAAAAAAAAAAAAAAAAATGTGAATATAATGTTTTTAATCGATTTCACTTGCAAACATAATCTGAATAAAAAAGCCGAACAATATTTAGTTAAATTTAATATGCATTATTGACTTTGATACTTACTAATGATGTTATATTATAATCAGTTCAAAGAGTTTTGTTTTTTTTTTTACATATTATAAACTGTTGGCTATTTGTGCACCATAGTATATTATGACGGCATAAGTAAGAAACATGGAAAACAAATTTATTATTATATTCAAGCATTTTTAAAGTCCAAAACTATATCAGGATGTATAACTATAGAGGGCCGAATATGATGCTAAGTTTTAGCTGGGCTGATCATATAAAGCCCTGTTTTAGTTTTCATTATAGTTATTTAAATTGATTTTGTATAAGCATTCGAAAATCACAATTGGCATATAGTATATGATAAATATACATTAGGCCTTCCTTAAAAAAACACATTTGTTGCTGTTTCCCGACCCATGATTTTAAAAGTGGGTAGGTAGGTGGATTTTTTTTTTATTGTTTTGCTGAGACAGTAAAATCCATAAGAATTAACAAACAATATGATATGACTGCAAAAGCTGGTGTTCAACTTATAAAGTAACACTTTAATGTGCACATTAATGGCACAGTATAATGATTGCAATCCATATAAGACGATTATACATGGTCTATTACTATTATGTGCTTTCCTTATTTTGGTGCATCCGTGTTTTTAAGAGAAAAGGGTAGAGAATGATATTTGAAGCAAACATCTTCAATTATAAAAATGACTGAAATACAATGTAGAGGATCTTATTTTGTTAAGGTAAAACGTTACGGCAATACATACAATAAATACTCATTATCATCACGTTAAAAAAAAAGAATATATATCTTAAAAGATAAAAAAAAAAAACGATATATTTTTATTTTTTTATCCTGGGTATGTTCGATTGAATGAATTCATCATGTCTGATACTTTGATAAAAAATAATCTAAACACCACTTTCCTTTCATCTGGAAAAGTTTACTATCATCATTGTTTTTCCCCCTAAGTGCCTCTTAATTGTCCTTAGTGGTCCTCAGTGATCCCTTAGTGGCCTTAGTAGTACCCTTAGTGGTCCTTAGTGATATTTAGTAGGACACGCTACGTGAAAACGGCACCAGGGTGATGGCTCTCTTGTTTTTTTTATGTTCAAAGATGGCGACGAGAAACCTTATTAAAATAATAAACCTCAATATTTAGACACTTTTAGATTTTGAATAGGTTGTTTTAGGAAGAACAAGTGAGAGACACTTTGGTGTAGAAGTTTGGTATGTTTCCATGCATAAAAATGTGTAAACCAGGACCTCAAGCTTTCAGGGAGTTTCTAAATTAAGTAGAATTTTATTTTTTATTTATATTCAGCATACATACTTGAAGCAATGTATTTATTCATAATACTATCTAAAACTATTTTATTGCCGCCAGGAGATTAACTCTGAGTATACGTTCTTAAAGGTACATGGAAGGAGGTCTGGCGTTTAATGTAGGCCAGACGTGCGAAATCATGGCTCTTATGGTAGTATGTACCTACCATAGAGCCATGGCTCCCGTGCATTGAATGATAGGTAGGACCCCGTACCGGCCCTGGATACACACTTTCCGGCGACATTTTTTTAAAGACACCACCCAATGCTTGCATAAAATCGCGCCGATTCAA